>CM076397.1:36006634-36201634 GCA_038363315.1 Mugilogobius chulae
ACTATTTCTCGCCTCAAATGGTCTCAAAGTTTAGATTTGACTCTTATAAACAAAAATATAGTAACTTTAAACTTACCCCGTAATGGCGGCGCCGCCGCATCTGGCGCGGCGCAAGGCCGCAGGACTGAGCTCGTCCTGCGGCTAGGGCCGGCCGAGGCTCCCGTGGAGACCCAGCCTCCGACCTTTAGTAGAAAAAAAGTTAAAATGACTCCGGATATGGCAATAATACCCACTATTTCTCGCCTCAAATGGTCTCAAAGTTTAGATTTGACTCTTATAAACAAAAATATAGTAACTTTAAACTTACCCCGTAATGGGGCGCCGCCGCATCTGGCGCGGCGCAAGGCCGCAGGACTGAGCTCGTCCCAGTAATATAAAGCTGGAGACTGGGAGACACCTGCAGATCTGAGCTGTTAATCTGAACTGCAGATATACACCTTTCTTCTTCTCTGCGGTTTATTTTTGCCGAGATAACGCCACAGCTGTTGAAACCCACCTGCTGTTGAAATGTATTAACTGAGGGAATGTGCTTAGTGCATTAACTTGTTAAAAATAAATAATTTTGGAACATTTTAACTTAAATAATTTTAATAACTTTTCCCACAATGTGACTGGATGGTTCTCTGGCCAGCTAATGCTAGCTGATAGGACTTCCAGAGTGGACCATAGGTCTGGACTGTCCACCGGCCAGAGGCTCACAATAATGCGATGCTACCAGCCTGGATGTCCCCGGCCCCTTCCAGCACACTCTTACAAACTCTACCCAGTTAAGGGAGCATTTGAGTCGGGTGCCCTTCCACGTGGTGCCAGATGAACGCAATTGTCTGTCCGGACATCCTGCTGCATCTCCGCTTGTAAACTTGAGATCGGTCTCCACAAACACGCATCACAAACACGGACGCGATCCCCGCAGCAGCCTGTGCCTCTGGTTCTGTCCGAGGCTGAGACCCACGGCAGTCCCCGGTGCCTGGCCTCTGAGCCACGGCAATACGCCGCCGGGATCATTGTGCTTGAGCTCGGGGCATAATGTTGAATTAAAGCAAGAGTGGGTTCAGAATGATGATTAGGTTAGGGTGAGGAAAAGGTTTAGGTAAAAGTTAAAATAACATTAAAAAAATGTTTGTTTGTTATTTTAATAAAAAAAAAAAAAAAAAAAAAAGAAGATTTAATAGTTTATTTAAATTTGTTAATAAAAAAAAAACATAATAAACTTCGTTAAAAGCACACTGACACTTCCGCATTCCGTTTTGCTTCATGGTGTGGATCTGCGGTTCAGACCTGCAGCTCAGATCTGCAGGTTCTCGTGGTTCTCCCGGTCTGCAGCTATACCCTTCTCGCTCGTCCTGCGGCTAGGCCGGCCGAGGCTCCCGGTGGAGACCCAGCCTCCGGACCTTTAGTAGAAAAAAAGTTAAAATGACTCCGGATATGGCAATAATACCCACTATTTCTCGCCTCAAATGGTCTCAAAGATTAGATTTGACTCTTATAAACAAAAATATAGCTAGTAACTTTTAACTTATCCCGCCGCTAATGCTAACAGGCTAATGCTAACGGGCCTCTTTTTAAACTTATATTTTGAACCTAAAGTGATATATTACAGCTCTCTGTCAGTTCTGGATATTTTGACAAAAATACAAAGATTATAATAAAGCTTAAATATCCCCTCTCAATACTTGCTGACTAGTTATTTGTTGCTGTAAAGCATTGTTAGCTACGTTAGCATTTTTCAAAGAGACCTCCTACAAATCTTTTAGTCACGAGAAACTAAGCACAATGCTGGTCAATTAAATCACTTCAGCTTGTTGTTTTTTTGCAAAATTGTCCACACTTTTTCCTAAATGATGAGCATAGTGTGAGATTTTTCAAATCTAAACAAAAAAAATAAAACCTTACAATCGTTCAGTTGTAGAACAAACAAGCACTTCAGTATACATTTATCTTTTTAAAGATAAAATGTGAAATACCTTTTTGAAAAGCCTTTCTCCAGCAGCACACACAGCTTTTGCAGCACAGAAGACGCTTGTTGTGGGTGCAGTAGTCAATGGCACACATGTCACGTTTCTATTGGTCAAAAGTATTGTACCCCTTTATGAGCATTTACAGGTACAAAGATGTGCCTTTTTATCAAGAGGTACATATATGTTCCATTTTAGTCGGAAAATGGTACAAATTTGCGTCTTAAGGCTCAAACAGAGACACATTGAGGGTACATTGCTAAAAATTGTACCTTAGACAACATTTATGTACCCTCTCCGTACCCCTATTTCTAACAGTGTATGATGTGAGAAAATATAAAACAAAAAGTAATACTTACTCAAAGTATGTGATTTTTTCCCCAAGCTGCTGCCGTCCATGGAGTTTCCAACTTTTCCCGCACTTCTTCTCCTTCCCACAATTCTTTGCTGCTACCCGTAAAATTACAGTAAAACAAGAAGCCCCCTCATTTGAATGCTGTAAACAGTATATTACTGTATGAAAGCAATAGGTGTCTTGTTAAAAGTGCCAGACCCTTTTTTCACCCAAAATGCATTGCAATTTACTGTATAATACTGTATTGAGGGAAAACAGTAAAAAGCTGTTGAGATTTCAGTGTAATTTTACAGCAAAGGTTTACAGTGTAGCCTTTTACCAGGTGTTTTTATTCTTCCCCCACACACTTTAGTTTCTACCTTTCTACACTAAATAGATTGAATAAGTCTTCTTGTGATTGTTCATGGAGCGCTGAAGGTGGGGCAGTGCGACAGGGGAGGGGACAGGGAGGAGGCTGGGCCTGTCATAACTCCATAATACAGCCATTACTCCTGTGTAGCAGAATTACCACTGATGGAAATGGGATTTTCAAAGATATAAAGAATGTAATTATTACATACATATATGCAAAGCCTTTTCATTCTGAATAGAAGCTTTTGAATTATATTTTCCATTGCGCCTTGGCTGTGGTGGCATTTATTTTCTGTAATATTTTCTTTTCTTTTACAACAAAGCAGTTGTGTGAGGTAATAGTGTTTTTTCAAAAGCTACCAGCTCACAGTTGTTGTTGTTGTGAGGCTGCAGAGGAATAGGCTTATTGAATGGGCCTAATGAGTTCATCTAATGTTTGTGTGTGTACAGTGCTATCCTTTTGATAAATATAATACTGATGAACGTATTTCAGCTGGCTTATTCTATTTCTGATAATTCAAATACAAGTAAATAAAACTGCCCAAAGTCATTCCCACGATGTGCCTCATCATGAAGATAACAAAAAGCAGTCTCACTACAGGTGAGGGCTTGTGCAGGGGGTTTTCTTTGGAAAGCCCTAGGTGTGAAAGTGTGGCCTCTCGTCTGCTGCAAGAGGCTGAATAAACAGTGTTTGAGTCTGGACTGTGCTGCGCTGGACCAACCTCTCCAAACAGAAACCATGAGTCAGCCTCAGGAACCAGGCCAGGCTTTTACTTTAATGAGAATCAGGCAAATTCTCTCTGGAAAGTTTGGATAGGTGTGAGATGGAGAACGCCTAAAGATGGACAAAACATGCATACATGTGCGCTTTTATATATTTAGTCACTACAGCTTGTATGTATTGAGCAGATACTGGAGCCTTATTAGCGTTAGTTAATCCTGAGTGTGCAGTGGAAGCCTTTCCTGATCTGCTCTGCGTGTCTGCAGAGGCAGGGGCCTCACTCCACTAAGGAATATTTATCTTTCCAGCTGCTTATGTGGATTAAATGACCGTCCAGCAGCGCAGGGAGAAGGAAAGAACAAAAAAAAAAAGATTTTGAGAAACTGGAGTTCTGGAGGGAAGTATGCCACAGGGAAAGACAGAGCAGTGAGAGAAAAGAGAGGCTGTATGTCTTTAACAGTTTCCACTTAGAAGAAAATAAAACAATAAGAATGACTTAGCAAGTCACATTTACCCCCGGCTGTGAAGAGGGTGATGGAGGCTCCAGACATGTTCAGACACAATACATAGACAAAAGAGTGTGCACAAAATGAAACCCAAACACACAGACACAATTAACATCCTGACATTCACAGAAATTCATCTCCAAGACACCACACATATGTTCATGCAAATGTAACGGGGAAACTGTTAAATGCTCAAAGTATGAAAAAAAGAAATGATTCAAACTGTGGTGGATACACTTTCAGCTCTACCTGCATATTATTAACTTTCACTCGTGTATGTGTATAATCATGTATCATATATTATCAGAAGCACTTTTCCCTTTCTTCTCCTAAGAAAAAAAGAAATATTAATCAGACAACGTGCACACTGGGCATTACATGTAATCAGGCGTCTGTTATAAGCACATAAACCACAAATGAAGAGTGTATTAGGATGAAAGCAGTGGCTGTGAAATGTGATGCGGGTTCTTCACACAGGAATGTTGAATGGGTGGCAGCTCGGCTCTGTGTGTGCGATTGTGGTTATGCACAACGTAATCTAAGTCTGAAGCTGAAGTCATGGAAATTTTCCCTCTATAAAAGTGAAGCATGACAATGGATTTGGAGCATCAAGGCCCGTGGGATTATGGGGATCACATAAATCCCCCCTCGCCATAATTTTAGCAAACCACATCAAGCACTGTGTTAAGGGTTAATAATCCACTTCTCCACCTCTTTTCACTCCTTTTACACCCAAGCCCAAATCCCAGGCATTAACATGTGTATCCAGATGTTTTCCGAGTGAAGACACAGACAGATATAAACAGATCTGAGCAGAAATCTCAGGCTGGTATACAAGTCTACTACTTATTAGCTGGAATCGCCTAACATTTTTATCACAGTAGAAAACATACACTTTAAAACTATATCATTGACAGTATACTTAAGACTAGAGGCTGGGTAATAATATGATAAATCTTATCAGGAGCTCACTGTTTTTGGTGAAATTGTTAAATTGTGATTTTATCATTTCTCTATTTAATGCATCTGTTTGTTAAAATACCAGAGTTGCCATGTTTGTTTCTTCATATGGAATTTGGGCGTCTGTTTATAAGAGTCTTTTGAATTTGGAAGGTCATGTGTTGAGGTTTTGTGCTGTAGTTTCAAGTCAAGTTCCTGGGGAATTTTAGCAAATTTTCAAGTTTGATTTACAAAAATATATCTATTTATGAATGAAACATGAATTTTTTTTTTTTGCATATTTTCAAAAGCTGTTATTAGTGCTAGAAATGCCAAAATTATACTATCACACGTGTTCTAATTATTCGATTATTTAAATAACTTTTTTATGGGCTGAGGTTGCTTGTTTTTGGATTTGTCAGCACTGGTCAGTCTTTGTTATGCTGTGTCGGATTAACCAATCACAGTAAAGCAGATGATAGTATAGTCTACAAGAATTGTAATTAAATCAAATCTCGATTTGTCTCCAGAAAAATTGTGATAATAATTTTTTGCCATCTTGCCCAGCCCTACTAGAGCTGTAATCAACCAAAGACATTTTTGGTCGACTAATGACATGTTCCATTGACCGATTAAATCAAATAAAAAGAGTTTGTGGTAAAAGCTCAGCTCAAACTAAAAAGTATTTTATTGATCTAAACCAATCTGCACTTAGGGTTCATGCAAAAAAAAAAAAAAACAACTTATAGAAAATAAAAAGTAAAATGTATTTATTTTAAAGAAGACATGATTAAACCAATCATTTGGTCTCAAATCTTTAGTTGATTTACCCCTTTTTTGTTGCAATCCATCAGAAATCCTTATAATCAAAATAAAATTCTTGGTCGACTAAAAAGTTTTGTCGACCAAGACTCCATCAATCGATTAATCAACTAAACGACTAAAGGTTTAAAGCTCTACTTAAGACTGCTTAGCAATAACTTTATAATGTTCTGGTGGTAGTAACTTGTTTTGGACAATTCAAAGTAGCTTTTTGTAAAGATAGCAGCAATGATGGCAGAGTATATATTTCTGATTCGAAAAAGTCTTTAGTTTTTTCATTTGTTTCCAATTGTCTGAACAGCAGAAACAGAGAAGTGAAATAATAATGATATGTGTAAGTCTTTTTAAAAATGCACAAATAATGACTAATAACAACAATAACAAAATAAAATGTAAAATATCATAAGTCACTGCCATTCCTGCACATGAAGTCAAGATTTCTTTCTTGTGTTGCATGAATCTAGATTGAAGCTATAGTCCTATTCATCACACGAGCAACATCTTTATAGCACATCACAGCCTGAGTGCAGCACTTTAAATTCACACACAAAGGCTGACTGTGTTGTCTGCGCTCTCTGACATCATGGCAGCTCGTCATATGATCCAGTTGAACAGGCGCCTTAAATCCCATGTCCACCTTAAGTCACCCCCTCCTCCCCACCGTCGCGTCCTCACCAGTGCATCACCAGGAGCTCGGAGGTGCGTGAGTCTGGGCTCTTGTTTGGGGAGCTTGAAATCGATCGATGCGCTGCAACAAGCCCAACTTCACCGTTCCCTCCTAACGTGTGTGTGTGTGTGTGTGTGTGCTTTTACTGTTGGGACTCCCTCTCCTCTCTGTCTGTGTGTCCTCTTGAACATCTGTAGTAGTAGTAATCAACAGTTTACACACACATACACACCGCAGCAGGCTCTGTTTGGCTTGTGCCCATTCCTCTATTAGCCCGCTGTCAGAGGGAAGGCAGGGATCATATATAAGCCAATAGGATTAGGAGGCAACAAAGCATCAGGGCAAAGAAATCCCTCCCAGCTTTGGGCTCTGACTCCAGTCTCCACTGCTCAGGACAGGACTAACTGGGAGATGCTAACACACAGTTTGACTGTTACACCGGCCTCACACTGCCTCCAGTCCAGGTCCAGGTCCTGATCCAGATCCTCACTCACACTGAGACTGGATTATGCGTGTACAGCATTACGGGTACGGACTGGATGTGTGTGAGCTCAGTGTTACGTTGTGTTTTTGTTTCATCATTTCTTTACCAAAGCTGTTGTAAATACGAGCAGTAGAATAAAAATAACAATCTGCCCAAAAATTAAAATCTGTATATTTTTTGTCAAATCTCCATGACAATATTCAAACAAATATTTATCAATTCAACAAAAAATTTAGTTGACGTCAATTGTTTGCTTGTAGAATTTAATGACCCATTCATTTTTAGTATTACAATGATTTTAGCTGCTTGATCCTAACCTCTATTAAGGACTACTGGCCTGCAGTATATAACTTGATGTTATGTGAACGCAACTTCTTCCCAAACAAATCAATCACAGAACTGCAAAATATGACTTTTGTGCCTTTCAATTTTTTTTATTTTTAATTAGCTTTTTGTAGTGTTTTTCAAATGCACGATATACTTGATATTCAGTTTTGGAAATATTAAAAACAACATTCATGATATTATCTAAATTGTGATATATTGCACAGGTCTATGTAGATGGGTTCTCTAATTCTTCCATCTATCATATACTGTGATATATGAGGAAAAGTTAAAAATTATTGGGAGTATTGGGAATTAGGAATATCATCAGTTATGACTTTCCTTTTATATTGTGATTACATTGTGACTTCTATCACTTGGTGTCCTTATAATTTGGTGTTTTATTATGACTGAGCCATGTCATATTGTTAATCATAGGTATACCTTACAAGGCAGCAATCCCTTTGGTCAGTATCCCTGCATGAATGAAAGAATGAATGAATAAGTGAATGAAATAATGAATAAATAAACACACATGTACCATTGATTGCATTAGCCACGTGGTTAGGACACAGTTTAGAATCCCATCATGTGATTTGTGAGGGAAGCAGAGAGATTATTGCCATATTTAGGGTTACAACAAACGATTAGTTGGTCATTATTATTTCATTATTTGTACAGTTGTTCAGAATTCAAAAGTCACTTGTGTACAAGATTTCTGCAAAATTTGAACCCAAATAACTTAACATAAGAGCGTTCTAGACGCAGATTTACAGATAATCTAGTGTTTACATCAAAAAACACTCAAATCACACAATTTTCACTGCTCATTATCATCACTGCTGTTCAGTCGGAGTGTTTTCATCATCAATACTACAGCTCGTATCAAATCTATCAAATCATTTTAAACAACCAAAAAAAAAACTTTTTGTTGATAATGTCAATGTTAAATAGCCTTTTTGAACCATGGTAATGACTTTGGCATCAAGAACAAGTACATTCTTTAATTGGTATCGAAATTGTGTTGATATAGTAGATTAGTAATTTAGAATGATGACAACACCAGTTAACGATTATTTGATTTCTTAATAATTTGACGATTATTTCAAAATCAGTTAATGCAATTAATCAATTAACTTGTTGCAGCCCTAGCCTCATTGCTGTACCTTACTTACGTTATTCCAGCTTGTATTTGTCTAATCAACAGTTTAACACAGTGACAAAAAACTATAACCAGGTTTTACTTCTTATGATCTTCCTATTGATTTATTTAATTAGGGTATTTATTCGCAAATGCCGCTGTACCTAACTACTGTAACTGTATTATAGAACGTATAGTACGCCAAACCATTAGTGTGAACACTTAGATGTAGTGTTTATTTACTATGACCTAATCGTTATTATCAGTGCCTCACAGATTTCCGTCTGAATCTTGATCGCAGCACGTCGACTGTACATGTTTATATATTGTAGTAATAGAGAGCATACAAAGCGACTAGTGTATTACCAATTACGCCACTAGCTTGTTTTCCTGACAAGTTGATACAGTCCTTGCATCCTCTTTATAGGCTTCTCCTAGTAGATTCCTCTACCTGCACCAAGGTTCGACCCACATATATTGTCAGTCTAAGCTCCTTGACCAAGAATAGGGTACATATCGCTTGTTTCCTAACTTTGCCATTTCTCATATGAAGGTAAGCAATGCTCTCAACACCCATATTCCAGAGGTGCTATGGACTGCTCTGGCTGCTCTCTTAGATATGATGTATTGGGCTCGAGGAAGTAAATCTGTGAAGTGATGTGATCAGGTCTCGAAAAGCATTAGAGAACATGGAATAAATAAGCCTCGCCATTATATTGATATGCGCAGTGCTCTATAGACTCTTTGAACACGACATCAAACGTGGGTCAGTGTCTTATGTAAGTAGTCCCAAGCTACCTGTCGCAAGCCACAATTAAAGAGCAGTCGCGTATTACTCTGTCTCTTCCATCTCTTGCTCTTCCTGTGCCCTATCTTTAAGTCACACCTTGTAGATCTCCTTCATTTTGGGATTCTGCTCCGTAGACGCGCAATCATGTCTTTAAGGACTGCCTGAACATCATCACGAAGCACATAACTTCTTATTTCCATTGATCGTTTGTTATGTAATCTCATGTGTGTTGATATCATACTAGACAGCATCAACAGAATTATCATGTATCTTCCCAGAAGCTCCATTTGAATATTGTAATTTAATATTCTAAGGTTCTAATCAATCTGTCTCAATGCTGCTAATAGGTTTCACTGTTCATTTAGTTGGAGAACAGTAGGCATGGGTCGCGCTTGTAGCATTGCTGTTTGCTAATTGCCTTTTGTCTATCTCTTCATTCACATCTATATTTTCGCACTCTATGCACTCTCTCAATGTAAGTCATAACTCTATGTTATATCGTCTATAATCTAATCCTTATTCTAGAACGCACATCAAGACTTAATTAGATTATGGCTATTCTAGATAGTAGAGCAAAAATAACATACTAAATGTTCTTTTTCTTCAGTTGAATTCATGTGACTGGTAGTTTTTGTACTTTTGTTGCAAATTACTAACAAATATGTGTGTTTATGGACTATAAAAAATAAACAAAAAATAATAATAATATATCATATTTAACAACACTTTAGACAAATAGACAGTTCCGTTCGTCTTTGCAAAATCTCAGCCTCAGGCTGTTTTGCTCCAGGACATATTTTATTCAGAATTTGATATGGCTTTTATTTAGCTAAAACAGAATGCTAACTACTGCACTGCGATTGATATTTTAGTGAGAGAAAGGGGTTCAAATAACCGACTAATCCAAAGTATTATAAAATAAATATCCTATAGACAGAACATGACTAGCTTTTAAGGACTACACATTATACTGTCTGCTACTCGGTACTCTCTATCTGTACAATCTGACTAGATCCCATCATATGTTGTCTAAATAGTCATACTCAGTAACTGTATTATCATGTACTTTCACAGGCTTATGCATCGCAAGTTATCGGCGTGTAGCTCTTCTGATGATAAGCGCTGTGGGATAACCATCGTAGCTTGGTGGGCGGGTAAAATATAGCAGGACTATCGATAAGCCCTGGTCGTGACAGTGCTGAGGGACCTGAATGACTCTTAGATATTCTGCGTGCTTCATTGATATGGGGGTTATGGAGACAATTGTTCTGTAGAAGGTCTCGAGGAGGAGTATACATGAATAAGTCTAAAATTAACTTTGAGGGTACTGAAACTGAATATCTAAGATACACAGAATATAGAACACAGTAGTAGACAGTTTAACAGGAATGACAGGGCCTATTACATTTTTTAAATTTTGGAGGTGCTGAATTTTTGTTTGTCTGTTGAGTCTGTGTCATCGCCAGAGTGGCTTGTTGCCGCCTCACTAACAATACACAGGTTGCAATGTTTCTCTGTTACCTTGATGCACTTTTGATCCAGGGTGTCTGTATCTAGTCTCTATATATGTTTATATTGTGAAAGACGCAATGGTATGGAAAGGAAAAAGAAGGAATGTGACTATACTTGTGAGCGGTATATAAGAGGACGTTTGTTGATGCAGTGTTGAGTACATGGCGCGAACTAATTAACAGTTTTGTGGAACGGGAGTCTACAATAAAATTGTGATGAATAAGGCTTACTAGACCTCCGTGGGCATCTCATATTGCATGTTCGTGCTCTCGCAGGTGGGTGGATGCGTTTAGAGGCTTATAAGTGCAGTAGATTTAAGCTGCTGACAGATATATAATGTCGTGTCCTGCGATATAAGCTAGCAGTTAATATAGTGAAGACTGTATGAAACCGAAAATCTAGGCAAGATACTCGCACTTGACACCAATATCTCAAAGGTATCGTCGAAGACGCATAATGTCGTGAAAATTGCTTCAGGGCTCTCAAAATATGGTCTATATGTGATCTATGTTGGTAGATTATGGTAGTTGAAGTATTCTGTGCGAACCTCATTGTTAAGGTAATGTGTTGTTCTTGTTCTTCGCCCACTTGTTCTTTTTACCAAGTGAGTGGGCGCCAAAAAAGGGAAAGTGACAGATTTTATAATTGTAATAGAAATCTTATTTAAATTCCGGCTTGTGCTTTTTTTCATTCTCGGGACACTTTAAAAAGCTGTCATGCATACCAACCACGAGCACATCCACCCTCCCTCCCTCCCTCTCCTCCCCCTGTTTTTTTCATATCCTCTAATTTTGCCCGTGCCTTCTGCAATTTGTCGCAGGCCCCGTCGTTCGCTGGTGCCACGTTTGCTACGATTGCGAGTTTAATATCAGTATAATGCATGTAAGCATAAAATGTGCTTAAGTACTTTGATA
This sequence comes from Mugilogobius chulae, assembly GCA_038363315.1. Classification (NCBI taxonomy): domain Eukaryota; kingdom Metazoa; phylum Chordata; class Actinopteri; order Gobiiformes; family Gobiidae; genus Mugilogobius; species Mugilogobius chulae. The sequence goes on from CM076397.1 coordinate 36,018,116, forward strand.
ATAATGTAAGATTATAGGTGTGATGTTACTTTTCTCTTTGTTTTGCATGATAGAGCAATTTTGCTGGCTTCCCGCTGATCCGCGCAATCTCAATATTAAGAGCCATGCGCGCGAACAGCATAATGCAAGATCAGAGCCCTAGAGTTGTGTAAAATTGAAATTCATGGGCGAAGTGGATTGATTAAAGAAATTGTTCTATGCCACTGGGTGGCTCACGCATTCCTACCTATACTGACTCAATTGCGACGTTTCACTATCATACAGGGCTGACGGCAACTCTGGTAACGCTGGGCGGTGCTGGTGTGCGGAGTGACTTTCGTGTTTATTTTTTTTCCACACAAACAGTCCACCCCAATTTCGATCTCTGAAATCTAATACAGCTTTGAGGTTGTGTGATTAGATTCAGTCTGCCAATGTTGACTAACTGAGGTGTTTGTTTTGGGGTTCTAAGGAGTCCGCGCGAGTGTATCTCTTGCGTATTTATGAATTCAACTGTTCTTGATCTGTTTGAGCTTAAGTGTTTGAGAATCCCTGTTGAAAGGGCCTAGGAAGAGTATAACACGCACTGGACCAAACCCTTATTTAGAGAAATTAATTGACACTTGATGACCTATTTGTTTAGATCTACCTGATACTTAGTTGTGTAGTAAGTGTGTGATTGTGCCAAGTAGGTGTGCGATACAATAATTTATTTTGTCTCTACATCAGTTCTGATATGGTAAGAAAACAATGTGCCATGTTCAGTAAGAGTTGGAAAACTCAGGTTATGTGGGCAATCATATTAGTACGTAGACCAAGATGACGAAGGTCCTCAACCTCTCAAATATTGCAGTAAGTTAAATATGTATGGTGGGAAAAGAAGAAAGAAATAAACTGGTGCAAGTACGTATGAAAGTCTATACTTACTGTTATAGGTGCACATTAGTATCAATTTATTTATCTCGCATAGACATTCATTAACGTGAAGTTGCTACAAAACCCTATGTAATTGTGCATCAAAAATACCTCTCTCCACTCAATTCTATGATATATTAAAGTGTGCAGTTCGACAAATTTAACAAATATGCACGCACATAGCAATAAGATAGATATTTCCCTATTTTAACATTACATTGATTTAAATATCTAAGTGTGTATTTTCATATGATTACGCGCAATTTGCTGGACCATTAAAATCCTAAATACACTTTTGTAAGTTTATTTGTAACGTGTAAATCTCGCATCAGTGTGTGTAGTGAGTTCAAAAGATAAAATCACTACTAATTGGTGTGCGTATTCACTGATTTATTCTGATGTTGTTTCTGTTTTAAGTATAACTCCATTCGCTCTTATTATGTGTTTGTTCCGGAACTCGGAACGTTTATGAATATAGATAAATTTCTTTCTAGCAAGTATTACATGACCCTGTGATTTTGTACGTTATGCTAGTGTTGTTGTAACCGTCCTCAGTGGTCAAGTTTAATTACTTATTATAGTAATCGAGGTCTCTCATGATCATAAGGTTATCAGTAAAATTTATAGCTTGATAAAACGAAGAATACTTTCGTTGATTTCTTTAATGTTCAGTTTATCAAGTCGCAGGGTCTCTCGTGTATCCAATTGCTGTATTTCATTTAGCTAGTGTTTTTTTTTTTTCTCATTAAACATATTCTGCCAAGTAGGTCATGAATTTTTAACACTTTCCTTTGGTGATCTGATCATAGTTCGTGGCATAGTTCCACCTTTTACTAACGCTAGACAAATCTGTGCATACAATGCTCTTGAGGCAGCATACAGACATTTTCTACTAACTACGCTCAGAACGTTCATATCATGTTGGCTCAGAGGCCATGTTGTTCCACAGCAGGACGATTGGTGGTATTATCTCTGTTCGTCACGCAATCAAAACTATTGGAGAGAACACAAATTAAACAACACTACATGATGCTTTTACGCCTATGCCTTCGAGTAGAGTGAGCTCGGAGGTTGTGTCTAAATTTATATTTATTTTTCTCAAAAGGGCGGCAGCTGACCATATGAATTCGCAGATATTTTACATTCATACCATACAGATTTACCTTGAACGGAGTTTTTGGCTGTTCCATAGTTGTAGACAGCACCATGATCCTCCAGGCGCATGTTCTAGTCGCCCGTCAAATCATGCAGAGTGGAGCTCCGTGAGTTCTGTTAATGATGGAGAGCATGTTCCAGGCTATTGGGTTAATTGTACAATGCGTCGTACTCAGATATAGATTTCAGAAAGCGTTAACGATTTTGTAGCTCGAAAAACCTATTCTGATGTTCCTATGACATCTTTTAGAGTTTTGTTCGAATCTCTAAAACGGCATAATACAATTTCAACATATGTTATCAGTATGCTTCACCTTGTGTGACATTTTAAAGTTAATTGTGTTAGTATATCATATTTGTAGTTGCATATTGAAAAGTGGTAAGTCCTTTATTGTTTGTTACTCTCTTCAGAGTCGTGCCATAACCAGCACTCTCACTAGCGCTGCGTTGTAACATGTAAAACTTATACACCTCTCCACGACGCGCTAGGTGCTCTCTCATTCGCCTGATGTAAAGCAGACGCGAGCACTCTTGCTGGTTATTTCTGCTGAGATCGTATGACCTTATTCTCAATATAACTCCTCTTTCACTCTCTGATATGTTAAGAGGCTGACTTACGCTTCTACCCTCTCTTCTCAATACGCCAAAGGTAATCGCTTAAAATCATTTACTTACTCATCCTAAATTCCAAGTGCCGTCAAGCAATGGATCTATTTCATACATCACATTCAACTGTGCCTAAACCTATGGAAAGGCATTTTGGTCTCACAATGGGGAAGATTACTATAGTGTATTGTAACTTTACACTCTTCAAGTTCGAACAGCAAGGAATAAAAGAAACATGCAAATAAATAACCTCAACGTTCTAGATACATTTTGGGATAGTGGTTGCCACGAGCGGCGGGAGGGGAACGATTGAGGAATTACTTCTAAAGTATAGTAGATTACTTCTCGTACGCCCTTTTAGCTCCGCACACCCAGGAGTGCATTACCAGAGTTGCGAGCGCTAGACTGCTGAGTAAAAGAGTACACCATAATTTACTAAATACATTACTCTCGCAGTTGTTGTGTGAAGTCCTATCAAAATAAATAAAAATGTCACTGACCAATCACATACTCGAGCATGTATCATTTTTTACTGACCTACATGTCGCAGACAACATTAGCTTATCTTCGCGTGATTAGCTTGAGTGCAATATATTGTGTCTATTGACTTTTTTCTGGGAAATTAGCCTGCTAATTCAACAAAAATTGTTATGCCTCTTTTTGCTTCAAATTGAAGGTATATTCAAGTGATAGCATTCTTGCTCCCTCTATTAACCGAGCATCCTTTGTTATTTCGGTGTAATTATGCTTCCTCGTCTCCCTTGGAGTGGTTTTGGATGTGTTAGAAAGCTAGAAGCTTAGAGCTCCCATGAAGATGTATGATGTTCTAATACTCCAGCGTGTAAGACGTTCTGCAATGTGTTTTTTATTTGGGTGCTTTTTGAGTCCTTCTGCCGCAGTGTGATCCACATATGGCTAAGCAGTGGTAATGCATAGATATAGGCCGCAAAGAAAGTAATTAGCTCGAGAAACGGTGCTCCCTGCCATTTAATCGTTTGCCCACAACCTCTGTAATATAGGTGCTTAAGTCCTCCTTCATTTTTCTCTTTTTTCCCCCTCCCCGCACCATTTTATTTCATGCTGCAATTTCAAGGCATCACAGACGATTTGTTCCGGCACAATAAAACACTAACCAAAAAATTAGCAATGCGTGAAGTGAACCAGTCCAAGTGGAGATAAGTGTAAACTTGAGGAAATGGACTGTGTTTTTAGTTATTGTATACACATGGTCACAATGATACAGATACACTGTTAGTGGTGGATAATAAGCCAAAAATATCACAATGTTTTTGAAGCCACATCATGATTTCAGTGTACCCCTTTATTTGTCCAGGAGTAATCCAGAGTAAAACAAAGGATTTGATCTGGATTGTGTTTTAGGACATCAAGATACATTTGGACTTTCATCCAAAAGTCTTTTATCATCTAAAGAGGTGAATTTAGAAACTTCACATTTAGTATACTGTTCTTAGTTTTGTTCTGTGGAGCTAAACCCTGAAACTGTCCTGACCAGTTCGTTAACTAGCTTAGCTGGTTCTATGGTTATGACTGATACTGCAATAACTTAACTGTTTTATTTATTTTTATTTTTTTTAAGCGATATGTAGAGTCCGTCACAATATATTACCATATTGATTTTTGAGTGCAGTGCTTCAAGAAACTTATTTCTTCGATCCTTTAGTGATTGCTTTTATCAATGGGCTGAGCAAATAGTCGAAAAGATTGAAAGATCGCAAACCAGTCATGTCAAATTGTCTAGTTGTGCTTTTTGAATCAGGAACTCCACAGCTAGTTGTCTGTCAGTTGGTCTTCATTAAATAGCAGAGATTAGAAATCTGTTAAAGCTGCTGCACATAAAAGAAGAACAAGAAGAACAAGAAGACAAGAGACAGACAGCGCAGTCATAAGCATGAGTTTCACATGGGCCGGTGCAGATCCAGTCTCCATCAGAACAAAAACATTCACAGCTACTAGCTGCCTTCATGTCACTGTTAACACACAACAATCATGAAAGGTGCATTTACCCTGCAGAATAGAGAGTCAGGAGCTGTTACACTTATTGACCTTTGTGGATGTGATGAATGACAAGTTTGGACACAGTGTATTGGCTATCTTCTACATTTGCCATCAAAGGCAGTGGAGCCAGATGTGCTGTTTGCCTGTGGTACTCACACTCGCACAACAGGTCAGAACCTCGCAATGAAGATCTGACAAAAGTCGTAACAGAGTCGCAGCGACCAACAGACATGACGAGTGAAGTGACAAATACCACAGGCCGTGGCTCCCCTAACTCGTAGCAACTCGAGACTTTAGATTATACTCAAAAAAATCCACAATTCATCTTTTTTTTTTTTTTTTTAAAACACAAAATAAAATTGAATGGAATGTCGAGATCAATCAATATGAGAAAAACAGTTGTTATTAATGTGTTTCTCGAACATCCAGCCCTTATTTATCATTTAACTTTTCTATACTACGTCAGCATGTGTCCATTTTTCCAGTGTGAAGAAGTGACAATGACTCTTGTTGGTTTCTGTTAACCTGCTGCCGACAGCCGCAGCCTAACCTGAGGTCTGGGTGAGACAGGGGCCTTGTAGTAGCACAGTTCCGATGATGCTTAGGCCCAATGGCAAAGGCGGGGTAATAAATCACGGGCAGCAGCGGTCAGATAAAACAGCACTGTGGAGCTGATTGGGAGGAGAAACTATTGTGACGAGTGCACACTGGTGAGGATCCACAGCTGACCCGTCTGAATAAGGGTCAGCCAGTGTAGAGGCAGACCCAAACATCTCCCTGCATCTTCATTTACCCTGGAAAGCCATTACAGCCACTCCAGAGGCACTTTGTGTTTGACCCCCCCTTCCCCCCCCTCTCTCTCTCTCTCTGTCTCTCTCTTTCTCTCTCTCTCTCTCTCTCTCTCTCTTCTCTCTCTCTGTCTCTCTCTTTCTCTCTCTCACTCTCTCTGTCTCTCTCTCACTGACTCTTTCTCTCTCTTTCTCACACACTCTTTCTCTCTCTCTTTCTCACACTCTCACGCTCGCGCACCAACAGGACCTCAATGGCCCTTCAGATCAAGCTTCCTCTGAAGGGAACAGACTCTGGAGAGAGGAGACCCTCTGCTGGTGACTTAGACAGAGCCATTTACTGTCCAAAGAACTCATCTTTGGAAACCACTGAAATGACTTAAGACAATGCACATGTGCATGATTATGGGCCTATGAATGCTGCTTTTGACAATAATTAAAAGTGTAAAAAGAAAAACTTAAACCATTACTTTTAAGAACTCACACACCAGACTTTCTTTCTCTTGTAGCTCATAAATGTATTTACTTCTATATTTGTGTTTCCTCCTACATAGATAGCACATCTTTAAATAAGAGCTGCACACAGCTCAAATCAAAATCTTTGCCTAGTTGGTGATTGACAAGAGTGGTGTCCCATCTGATTCGGGTAACACTCTGTGGGTCTAAATTTGGGCGAAAAACAAAATAGCGCTATGCTTCACTGCTCAATGGTAAAAGTGTAGAAGAAGTCTTAAGGGCAATGTTCTTATTATTTAATTAGGTGTTGTATTGAAAATATTACACATCACATCTTAATGACCCAATCCAATATAGAAAATGCCTAAGATTTGAGGAAGGTTTCCTGTCAGTGAGTGCTGACAGGGGCTGTGTCGGATGCTTTGTCTAACTAGCCGCTGTGCCTCCTCTGAGTGACATCTGTCAGTGGTTCTGCGTCAGCTGCCCACATGGCACCAACACCATTTCATGTCACCCCTCTTTTACTGTTCTTTTCCTCATGGTTCTACCACTCTCTGTCACCACCGTGTCTCTCTCCTCTATAGATCTTTTACAAACTCTCCGTCCATATCCTCTTCCTATTCTCATGATTAGATAGCACTGCTGTTGTGTGCGCGTGCTCCCAGTGGACAATCACGCTGCAAGAAGTGTGGACATGTGTGTATTTGTGAGCCCTGCATTTTCTATTAGAACAAAACATGCCTGTGGGGCCACAGACGTCAACTGGAAATGCAATCTAGGCTTGTGCGTTGACACCCGGCGTGTGTTTGGGGTGGTACCAGGGTGGCTCCAGTGCTTTGGGATGATCATATAATGTTATCGCTCTCTAGAGATCCCTTCTAGGTCTTCAGTCCACTTTGGACACTGTCATGGAGAAATACTCCAATCTGAACAACTTTACACTTACTGAATGGCTACATGTGTGTTAGTTGGTTAAACCTACTAAGTTTTAAAATAAAATGTTTTTATTTTATTTTATGTATATTTATTTATTTTGCCATTTTAGTGGCAGATGCTATACTGATTGTGTTTTAGTGCCTCTTATGGCACCTTTTCTATAATAACAACAAGGTGCAGTTTGCATACCACTATTGGGGCTAAGCTAACTAACTAAGCCTGAACTAAAAATCTACCAAAGAATTCAACATCAGAGCAAAACTTGGCTTAAAGCATAAATACTCTCATTTAGTTCAAAATAAGTGGGCCTTTGGCCTGCCATTAAAAGTGCACCCTGTAGTTTTCTCTGTTTTTCATACTACGTGCCATTCTAAAAAAGGTTTCACTGATCATCCGCTGTTTGTGTGACAACGCTTTAGGACAGAGGAGAAAGTGGAAGCGTGTGGGAGGAGGAACGAGGAAGGACAGACGGAGGAAGCATATATAGGTGCTGGGTCTCGGCAGGGCTGGCGTGAATGCAGATTGGGAGTTCCTGGACATGCATAATTCACCACAGGGGAGATAGGAGAGGAGGTGCGTTGGAAGAAAGGGAATAGGAAGGTAGGTGAGATAGGAAGGGATGGGATAGAGGTGAGAAGACAAGGAGGAGGGGTTAGGAGAGAGGAAGGAGAAGGAGGAAAATGAGCAGTGCGTCTCAGCCAGCGTCAGCGTCTACAGTGAGGAGGTAATTAGGGAGCTGTCACTTGTTCCTGTCAGGCAGCACTCCGGCTGAAACATGGAGCGCACCCGCATGTGTGTCTTAGGTTGTACTTGTGGGGGAGGGCTGCGCTGGTGGAGGGACGACTCTATATGTGTGTGTGTTTGTGGATGCATGCCGGGAATGTGTATATAAATTGCACGAAAGAAAGTGGGGAGGGAGTCGAATTCAAATGAGACACAAGAAGGAAAACAGAATAAACCAACCCGCTGTGAGAGAACAGTAATAATGGTGGATAAAAATGATTCAGAATTATTCCGTAATAAAAGCAAGAAAGGCTATAACCTGTGGTATCCGTGCTGGAGAGCTACACTAAAATGTGCCGAACCCCTGCTTCCTCTACTAAGCATTTGCCACATCAGGATAAAACCCCCGTTGCAACTGCTGAGTGATTTATTGAGGTAAACAAATTCCTATGCATGCATTATTGACACAGGACCCACAACCATACAGTCAGCAGCCTATGTCTCCTGTCAGCCCTCTGCATGTTGATTGTCTCCAGTCAAAATAACAATACACTAATGTTTAAACAATCTCCTTGTCAATGAGCGCACACTTGACAGTTTCTTCTTAAGGAGGGAAGCGGGAGACTAGGTACATGTGCAGTCACTCACTCAGCCGCTGCGACGACGTGATGCGTGGGTATTTAAAGCCGTGAATGCCTTTATAATCTGCAGCCCCTCAGGAGACAGTAGCTCGCCATATGAGCGAATCGGTGTGGGCCTGTCGGTGGAGTTTTTCACAGTGACACCGGCGCTCATACCACTCACTGGGTGTTCCAATTAAAAGCCACCCCTGCCAGGAGTGCAACAGCTCTCACAATGCTAGCCCATGCACACAGACACATGCTCATATGGGCTAATACACCCCGCGCTGACAGACCACAAACACAGCCCTGACGATGATGGATGGTGTGCGTAAACTGGATGGGGATATAGACTTTGGCTAAACAACTCAGGCCTTCATCAGGGGACTGTCCTCAGGCAGGTGGCGGGCCCGGGACTCACAGGTGCCGTTGCCGCGGTGATGTGCTGGATAATTATCTCACGGGGGTTTATTCACAGTGTTGGTTAAATGTAATTATGTTGGGCTTCAACCAGAAAGTGGACAGTAAAGATGAATGAGGCCAAGCAGACATCACAGTGCACTATTGCCTGACGCTGATTCATCCCAGTTTTTTCTACATAATTATTGTACATTAAGTATGACATTCAGATACAGTATATGCAGAATTTATATATTTTCAGAAACATTTCATTAAAACGGCTTAGAAATAGAGACTGGTTCACTGACTTCCTCTTCAAAATGGCAGAACTGGCTCTTCATTGTAAAATTTAACACTTACTTACTTTTTTGTTGTTGGAAAGTGTCTATAAGACAGCTTGAATCCTACATGTTTTACTTGGAATCTGAAGTTTTGAGTAATCATAAGTAAATACAGACAAGTGGATGGGGATAGGTGATAGGTGAAAACAGGGATTTTCTGAGCACTGGAGTGTCAGCTGCAGAACAATACAAGAGTACTCAAACATGCAAGAATCGATCCAAAAACAATTTTTGTTAAACTGATGACTTTGTGTCATCTCATTTTACAAACAACTAAGTGGAACTGAGGCCCACCCAAGCTCAGCCAATCAGAGCTGCTTTCAATCTGATTAGAACTAAAGTTCTTTACTATTAAATTCAGAAAGTATTCAGTGAACTCATTATGTTCATTATATACTTTTTAATAGAAACCACTAGGGATGGGACGATTCACTTAGGTCTCTATTCGATTCAGTTTTTGATTTTGTTCAATTTTGATTTGTATCTTCATTCACTTTTTTCTATTAAGACACAAAATAAACCATAATAAATTATATTTAAAACAAAGCTACCGTTGTTAGTGCTCAGAACGTGTATTTTTATGAACATTTGAACAGTAAAAAGTAATATTCCATTCATCAGTTGTTAACCCAATAATTGCACATTTAGTCAGTCTTATACAAGTTCACGCCTTGTTTCTTCAGACATTGTGGCTTTTATTGTATTATTGTGTGTAACTACAGAGTGTGTGTAAGTGTGTGGCTGCATGAGCAAAACTGATCCATTCTGGTCTTTCGATTCAATTGCTGAATACTTCAAACAACTTTTGAATTTTTTGAACGATTTTCCATCTCTAGAAAACCCAAATTTACAACTTAAAAAGTTAGGTACCCAGCTTCAATGACATAGTTTGGTATTTTTTATGTCCTATTTAAAATGACATATTTAACAACATACAACATTTGTCTCATTATGCTCAACTTTATACTCTTCTCATCTTCAGCTTGATCAGACTCTTTAGTAAGTGTGTGTGACATCTACTGGTCCACTGTTTTATTCCTTTACAGTCACTTTGTTTGTGTCCACAGCAGCTTGGTATTAATGCTGTCACTAATTGGTCTGTCTGAGGAGGACCCAGCCGTCACAGAAACGCAGTGAAAACAAGTTCATAAGTCAAAGGCATTTTGTGGTACACAGCGATGAACAAAATAACCACAATGACATGAATTTGTAAAGACTTTTATGCATTGCTTCTCACACTTGCACATTTAGTGTAAACAAGTGATATTGTGCGTCAGTGTCACAGACAGAGACGTGCCATTTTCCCAGGGCTGGTCCATAACCGACTCATTAGACCACTTCAGACGTATTTGCACTGCGAGGGGCTGCCATTAAACACATCACAAGGCCTAATAAATGTATTATTTAAAAGCTGTGCTCCAATTACTAATTGATTAGAGTGGAGCGCCTCATCAATAACACACAAGCAGCCCCTTCAAATCAAAATACACATGATTTATACATGAAAGGCTTTAAAAGGGATAAGTTCTCGGCTAATCAGTCATAAATGTTTTAAACACCCAAATTTTTCGCTCATAAAAAAAGCAATGTTGAGTGGCTGTCAGATCTGGTGCTGTGTGTAATGTATTGATATGTGTGAGTGTGAGTTGGGAGTGAGAGACACAGTGGGGAAGTGTGGTCACAGAATTGCTTCATGTGTCCCGTTGGGATCAATGTGAATGAGACAAACAGAAAATATTGCCCAAGTCTTAAGTCAAATACTGAATTTATGAGCAGCAGACTTGAAGATGGGTGTAAGTGAAATGAATATAAATGCCTTTGATTTTTAACCTTTATTAAGCACTTGTCCCCAAAGGAGAGATCTACGTTTTCTACTGGAAAGGTCCAATTACCCACTAATACAATATTAATAACACAATTATTCTAATTAAGATGTGAGCACAATTGTGTCATGTACAGTGGAGCAAAAATATTATAAAGAGTTACATTATAATAATGTGGTGGTGTGGCCCGTTTGTTCACCAAATGGAACAAAATTGTCTGTTGTTGTTGGTATCAGCATTGTGACACGTCTCGCTCCTAACAGCTGTCAAAAAAGTTTAAACACAATGTCATGAACCAGAGGCATGTTCCTCTTGGGTGGTTTCCTTCGGGCACTCTGTGTGTGTAGAAGCATGTTCTTAATGGATGTAAGCGATTCCGTCGATTAATTGTTACGGCTCTAATCAATACTTGTTCAAACGAGTATCTAGGATCGATACAGGTATACATTTTTTTTACCTTGTTTGGTGGTGGTCGGAGGTTGAGACGCCAGGTGTTTAGGCAACTCATCTCTACTGAGCTACCCCAGGACTCTGAGGGGAGAGGGGTGGGGGTTTGTGTGTGAAGCACTTTGGCAGACAACAAATCAAAAAGAGTAGAAAACATGGTTATGTCATTGCTGCAATTCTTTGGCCAACTTCTCATTTTTGTTAATAATAATACAAACAATAATGATAAATGCTACATTCTCTGATCTTTTTCCTGAGACTAGTGCTTCCTCGTATTTACTGTTACAGCAGTAAGCTGCAGCCACATCTCATAATTGTAGTGATGCTGAATGATATGTGGCAAGGAAGCAGTGATGAAGTGGTGGCAATAGGGTAATTAATGGTCAGGATGTCAGAGATGATTGTAACTATGATGAACAGTGTGACGGCTGCCTAAAGTATACGTGAAGTTTGACTCTGAGATTTACATGCAGCCGGTGCTCTGGATCCACGTCTAGCTGAGTGTGCCATGCCACAGGGGGTTGTCACTTCTCGATGAAGAGACAGGTCCATGCCTACCATGAAAACTCCCAGCAGCCATTGCTGCACCCCATGGAAGCTCATGCTAATCGCCAATGCTGGCTTCACCCCCCCACTGTCAGCTCCACGAGCTGGCTACACATCACCAGGGGGCCCCACGCACAGCTCTGCACAGGACCACGTTCTCTGGTGATGAAGGCCAACCTTGTGTGTGGTATACAAGCAGAGCTGTATGCAGATGCATGCAGGCCCACGTTTGCACACATTTTATGATGACACTAATGTGTGATATGGTCTACTTTAAATATAGGCATATCGTTTATCTGTTAATGAGTACAGGGAGATGGGCCTGTTGAATATGGTAATTCTCTGCTGTATTAGACTTCACAATCTCTCATAAAACTGTGAGCGTGTTGGAAAATGGCTGCAGTAAATGTACAAGTACAGAAGAGTGATCTATAAGTCTGCAGAGCTCATTATTTACAACAACCTCATTCATGTGAAGAGTAAAGACAATATTTTGTCATGTATGTTTAAATTACTTGGACTAACAGATTTGTGAGCATGTTCTGTTTGGATGTATTGCATAAATTGTGAAATTAAAATAACATAAGGCTTCACTGCATTAGTCAAGAGTAAAGGTGTCATCCACTTTATCTTTTCAAGGTTGATGTCTTTCTAAAAAAATATACATAGACAAACATTACAACTTTAAAATGATGTAGGTGCTCCCTTTTTGTTGTTTTTCCTATAAACCACAGGCATATTGCAGTGGACTAAGTGCAGTGTCCTTGTAGTGTATAGCTTGGTTGTATGGATGAGAAGTGACAGGGTCGCAGTGTGAGGAGGTGTCTGTCATATGCAGCTGTGCCTATGACCTCATGTTCTCATAATAAGGGCTAAGGACTCTGCTTTGTCACTCCTAGGTCAGGTAACAGCTCTGGAAGCCTGACACAGGAGAACAGCACATCCAAACAGTTGTTTAGCGGTGAGCAACAAGGATGTGTGTGGAGAAGATCGTATATAGTATTACAGTTGAGAACAGGGTGGTTAGATCTAAACCTTCTTGTTCTCCACTCTCTTACACCACCACTAATTCCCTTAATACTCCATGCAATACACTTTCAAGCAAAACCCCGAAATGGAGACTTGCCAAGCCGCCAAAAAAAGGAGCATTACTCATAAGGGTCATGCTCCACTGCGCAAAACACAACCCCTCATATATCATCATAACTGCCACCCGGTGACAATTACAATTGAGATGGCAAGAACTAAGAGAGAGCGCCTTAATTTAACATCCAATTATTACAAGTTATCACCTCTTGATCAGTGTAATATAACAGACAATCAATGTTGCATGTGACACTTAGGAAGAGCCTGGTGGAAGCGCGCTGAGGCCGGTGGAGGTGAGCTAGCCACGCGCTTCTCATCTCTCATTTTCTCATATGTATTAATCCTAGTCTAGATCTATTAGAAAAAAAAGAGATTGTTAAAAGCTTTATGTTCAGGTGTCTGTTCTTGTTCAGTTCTAATAGTACGTTCATTCTTTTCAGATATTTGACAATTATTTAAGTGTATTATGAAGTTTAATGAACATTTTTGGTCAGCTTAAGACCAATTGACTAGTCCAGTGTTTTTAAACCAGTGTGCTTTCAGATACTGCCACGTGTGCCTTGAAAAAATGACTAGTTTCCAAAATTAAATCTATGAAATAAGACTAAACAGATGTAATTCTAATCATTTGCCATTTTGGGGTGTTTTGGACAACATTTTCACCAAGAATGAAAGCAAATTAGTTACTACGCTACTTTGAGAGGATCATTCAAAGCACAGTAATACAAAAAACTTCTACTCGAAAAGCTAGATAATGCCCCTTTAAGTGTATTAGACAATATTAAATTATTTTGTTTGATTTGGCCATATGCCTCGAAAACATTTCAACCAATAAAGTGTGTCGTAACTCAAAAAAGGTTGGAACACTAGACTAGTCAACTAAAAGCAAAACTAGCAAGTGCCTTAATGTTATGACCAAATATCTGACCCAAACAAAAAAAAAACAGCTAAATTCAGATTTTTTGTAAATTTGGTCAACCATGAGACCAACTAAATGTTTATTTGAACATTTAGGACCAGATTTATTAAGCATTTGCTCATGTGCAAAACAGGTTAGGGGGAGCAAAACCTTGGCAGAGATGATATTTTTCTCTCACATACGCTCTAAAGATGCAGAATTTGAGGCGGTTTATATCTGTTTAGTTTAGTTTATTGTATGTGCATCTTCCAAAATTAATGTTTGTGTAAAATGCTCATAAATAACTCATGATTGTTTCTATTTTTGCTCCTGCAATTTAGCACCTGGCTTGATAAATCAGGCCCTTTGTCTTTTTACTACAAGCGATACACTCAGTATTCTGTTTTTTGCATATCTTCAAGACAACAATCACAATATCTACAATTCAATATATTGCCCACTCTACTTCAGAGTCATTTTATATGCTAAACTCATGGCTCAACATCCTTTATAGACATTCCATCATTTCCTGTTATAGCACCCTCCCCGAAACAGCCCTTTTGTCTGACACCAGGACATGTGCTTTGAAACAATAGCACTCCCCTGTCGAGTCACTGTAGATTAGACCTAAATATCGGTTAAGATACTGTAGGAAGATTTTAATGCTCTTAAGTCCTGTGACTAATGAGCCAAATTAAAGCGATGATGACTCTCAAGACGGCAATAAAAACAAGGAGGAAATGTCTGATGTGTTTCTGTTGTTTCAAAGGAATGGGACCACCGCCAAAAATCTGCAAAAGTTTATCTGTTTGCATTAATGAGAGGATATTTGTCTAAGCCCCAAACTAAAACAAACACACTTGACACACTGAGGCGAACTAAGTAAAATCCATTTAGTCATTAAGTAAATCTGCATATCAGCATTAACTACCATTAGCGCGGAGAATTAGCGTAGAGTATACAAATTCATATTGCCTTTCCCGAGCGATCAGAGGCGGAGTCGTAATCAAAATAGACCTTAAAGCCTTTAAATCCTAACTCAAATGTATATGCTAATTAATCTGGATTAGTATATAATTTATGTAGATTATGCATTTCTCTTTACAAGTGTGTATTGTTTGGGCTTGCTTGCTGCGCTTGGGTCTGTGAATGCTAGCGATCATTTTGTATTCCTTCACAAGTCTCCTAAAATGTCCCTTTTCTTCTTCCCTGCTTCCTTGATGCTATCTCCTCACAGCTCTGCTCCCGTAGCCTGATGGCAGCTTCGTTTAGCATTTCAATCGGCCACTAAAAATAACCATCTTTTCTTTTATTCACACTGGCTTTGCTATAATGCAGCCACTCGGCGCGGGCAGATGGGAGGTCAATCCATTATCTCACCACCACCATCCAAGCTGCTGCCTGCCTCTTCAGTGCCAAACACTCAGACCACTGCACCACTTCTGCTGGGCAACTCTCATCAACCAAGCACTAAAGCCGATTTTGCTCTTTTAAATTGACGAAATATTAATTATCGCAGCGTTCGTTTTGGAAGTAAGTACAT
This sequence comes from Mugilogobius chulae, assembly GCA_038363315.1. Classification (NCBI taxonomy): domain Eukaryota; kingdom Metazoa; phylum Chordata; class Actinopteri; order Gobiiformes; family Gobiidae; genus Mugilogobius; species Mugilogobius chulae. Next base: position 36,033,393 of record CM076397.1, read on the forward strand.
TTGTTGTGTCATTTTCTTTTAATGTTTTTAGGCAAATCTATCTCAAAAGGAAACAAGAATAATCATAGAATATGATTATTAACACTATAAGAACACAAAATAACAAACAGTCGACAACCCGTCATATTTGGGGGCGTGGCTTACCGTGGGGGAATTTCATGCTTAAAGTTCAATAAGAATTCATTGGGAACTGCAACATTTCCTGGTGATTTGAGTGTATTTTGAGCACAAATATTTCAAGTCGAGTTATATCTTAGACTTAATGGATGTTGTGGAAGTAGTGTTACCTCAGAAAAGATGTTAAAAACGCCAATCAGCACTAGCATCACTTTAGCATCATGCTAGCATTTAGCCCACTGTTAGCATGGTTCAATATATTTTCAAACTTGGGCTTATTTTTCTTCATGTCTTTGTATCTATAGTTGGCACAATATATTTTCTTAAGTCCACATTTGTTGTTGCTGAGCAGTGAGTGATAAAGCTGTTTTGATTCACTCTCAATGTTAAGTTTCCCCCACAGGGGTGGTCATGGCCTCTAATGTCAACTAGCACAACACAATACTGAGTCTTTTCTTTTCATTAGTATGTCCACCACAAGATGGTGAGCTACACTGTGTATTCATTTTACCCACATTACTCTAAAACTGTCATATTTCACTCATACAGTTGTAACTTACAATTCTATTCTACAAGTATATCAGAGGAGGCTTGGGACTGGCATGAGTAACATGATTTAGGAGAGCCTACTCAAATATGCAATAATCACTCTAAATACAACTTTGAGAGGATAAATGAGAGACAACATGACCAAAAGCTCCTAAAAGTAGATGTTTGTATGATGTCTCCTTTAACTTCATTTACGTTTTAATCATCCTATTGTCACTGTTGGTGCACTCTTAAATACAACCTACATTAGTCCACATTAGTGCTGTGAAATCATAAAGCTATTCCTCTAAACAGATTATTAACAGCCCATTTAACATAGCTAATGCTTTACTGTGTGGAAAGAAAAAGAGTATTATAGTTGGTTAACCAGCATTTTAAGTGTGCCACGTTCAATCTGACTCTAAAGTAATAATTTCCTTTCTGTTCATTTAACTTATAATTGCCACGCACATTATTTATGCCATGTAATCAGCTATCCATTATACTTATTGAGAAGATAAATGCCATTAGTGCCTTGGCATACGCTGCCTCCTATGTTTTAATTTCCATATGGCTTAGGCACTTTATTTTCTATTGGCAATAATGTGATTCTTCCACTGAAAGGATGTAAGATCAATATCCTCTCAAGCCTGCGAGTTAAGAGGAGAAGCAAGAAAAATAAGCCCATCCAATGCGTCCCAATTGATATATGTCACGGTAAGACGGCACAGATGATAATGAAATTGTTGAAAATGTACAATTTATGTGGTGATGAGTTAGCTTCTATGAGCTTTCTTGCACATTCCCCACAGGCCATTGTCAAACTAAAGCCATTAGCACTTTCTCTGGCTAGCATTAACCTTTCCACAGAGGCTTACCAATATCTCATCACAGCACAAGTCCCACTGCCCCCTCTACTCGTACACTGCTCCTTTATGGGATCGGCCATTTCCAAGGCATTTAAAACATATATATGCCTTAGAAAAATGATCATTGGTAAAGTCCATCATTGGCTGCGTTTTCGAACCATTTCCATGAGTTACAGCCATCTGTCTGCCTTGGCCCGCTCCTCTGGGACCAGGAGAAGACTGGGTGCTTTCTGTTATAGCAGGCATGAGGTTTTCAGCAGTGATCACCAGGGAGTCATTGTCTCAAAAAAGTGTATTGCTGTACATGTACGGGTCAGAGGCTCTAGGACATAAGACCACTCACTGGAACAAAGAAATAAAAAGTATTGATCAGGCGGGTGCCATGCTGCAGTTATGACTGATTTAGACCCTGGTCAAATACTCCTGATCTATACAGTATAGAGTAGATAATGGCCAGTGTTATTTTATTACACTATTTAATATTATGTGTCATATATATAATCAGTGTTGAGCAACACCTTCCCTGTGGCATTATAGTATATGAGCTTCTCTTACAAATACACTGCTTTGATTAAAAAAACTCAAGTTAATGTTTTGGTTATTTTAATGCACTAACTGTGACAACATTTTAATTTTAAACAATCTACCACATTTTTTTCTTGTGTAAATAAAAATAATATTGTGGACGTTTGTGATTTTCATCATGTTCTGACATTGCTTTCTAATTTAAAAACACAGCTGACGTTTTCTCTGTAAAACATTATCTGTTAGACATTTTTCATTCCCCCTGAGCCCATTCCTAAATTTGTGATGTCATAGGTAGACCTTTGTGATCTTCTGCACTGCAAATAATCTTGACTCGTTTGATGCATTTCTGCAGCCTTAACATTCCAAGGGAAGATCTTCTCCTCTCATTTCCCTCGAAGCCATTAGATGGATTTCTGACTCAATTCCTGATTTGGGAAACACCTGACAGCTTCGGGTTCATCCCAAAAGTGGGAGGTGCTCAGGAGCATGTGTGAACGACGGCAACAACACTATTAATGTATCCTTTAAATAACTTAATTTACCGGTGAAAAATGTATTTGCAATATTCTATCTAACAGCACAGCATTTTCCTCCCTAAAACCCAGGAAGCATGTTTGTTGCTGTTTTAGCATTTCATGACTGTTAAACTCTGAAAGTTATGGAGCTCATCGTGACACACAGCTTAACAAACAGGCACGAGATGTTTTTTATTTTTTGTTTTTGTTTTGTTTTAGTAGAGATCTTTTTGACCATATATTCTGTATATGAACTTCCCCAAAGCAACTTCCTATCATTTTATCTAATCCGAACATTATCTTGTGTAGCACAAGTAATTTAAATGTTCATTCCTGCTTAGGCGTAGGAATTTAGATGGTTTAGAGATAACTTTCCCATCGCCTATGTGTGCTCGCTGCATGTGAGACTGTAAATGCCTTTAGGAGGCTCATTTAGCCCTAAGAGCGGTGTGTGTGCGCGGTGCTGTTTGCGTGGAAGTCAGGAGGTTGATTGTTGTGGTGCTGGTGATTCTGGCTGCAGGGCTCCTAATGAAGGTGTGCGTAATAAAATCAGTGCACTGGGGTCCTTGCACTCGCCCCGCCTCCCTCAAACTCCATCTGATTGAAAATGGAACAGCTGTGATGATTTAATTTACATGTTAATAACCAACGGGCCTCCAGAAAATCGTCCAATAAACGCCTTTTTATTACCGCCTACCGACGCAGGGGAGCGAGTGTGAGAGGAAGAGGGTGAGACTGCGGGGGGCGGGTGCGAGGGTGTCAGAGAGAAAAGGTGACTGTAATTAATTGTTTTAAGCGATTCTATTAAAACCAAAATGATCTGGTGAGCTGTGTGTGGAATTGGACTGACTGTTTGGCAGACAGCGGCGAGCGTAGGCTGGACGTGGAGCTGTTGTGTGGGTAGGGCTGGTGTTGTTCTCAACTGTCTTTCACAAGTGAAGATGTGATTTTCTTTTTAGTCTGGATTTTTATGATATCCTGCCAATCTACCAAAGCTGAAACAGTATTAGCCTTTAGACTCGGTAAACTTACTGTATGCATTGGTGTGCCTACAACACTTTTTGACACTGTGTAAAATACCATATGATGTTACTATGTTTAAAGTATTGTAAAGTACTTCACACATTGACAAACTAAAACAATATTTAGTTTTTGAAGGTTAGTCTTTGAGCTAAGTCTTTAACTCTTCAGTAACTGCCATTGGCCTCTGGGGCTTTGCTAATACATCATTAAGCTTTAAGTAGCAGTACAAATGGAGAATTTGTGTGCCTACTATTCTCAGTCATTTAAGCCATCACCTCTTCTTTTCTCTACATTTTTTCTCCAAACCACCCAGGGAAAGGAGAATTCCTCCCCAGCTCCATAGAATAGAAGCAGAGAAACAAGGGTTGAACCAGAACTCCCTCTTTATTCTCTCCATCTTTTCTCCTCCTGCTCTCCACCCCTACCCCCAGTGTCCCGGTCCTCGGAGAGGTGGCCCAGCCATCGTGGCCATTCAAGTCATTGTCAGCAGAAGCCACATGGTCGCGTCTAGGCTTCTCTGGAGACATGGGGGGCCACTGAGACAGGACTCTCACTGGGTGGGAGCAGTAATTAAAGAATAGAAGCAAAAATATAAAGAGAAAGAACAAAAGGCAAATGAACAAAAGGAATAGCAAATTTGGCTGTGAGGGAGAAGAGGAGGCTGTGGTCCTTGGAGGCCATTAGGGAATACTCCCAGGCAGGGTACAGTGTGCAGCCTCTCAGTTCAGAGCTGGATCCATTAATGATCCAAATACCTCCGAGCTCTTTGACTATCGCTCACGTAGAGTGCTGCGGGGTACAATATGTATATAAAGGCTTGCATCATGTGTTGTGTTGTACGCTAAAGTAAATCTGGATTTCATTCCACTGTCAGGAGCTTCCTTGTCACTTCCTTGATCAGCAGCTGTTCATTTTATTGACTCGGCTTACTGCTGGTGTGTGACATTAGAAAACACAGGTTGGCTGGGGTCCTCCCAGCCCTCTGAGGTTCTGCTCAGTTAGTGCTGTAATGTATTGTGTGCCCTAAGGCCTTGTCATGCCAAGAAGGGAAGCCAACCCACAAACAACACCTAGAGCTGTTTACCTTTCAATCCTTAAAGCAGAGATCTGACTTTGACAGTGCAGAAAGGCAGAGCGGCACTACCAAATTTATGCTAATAGAATATTGTTTAGAGGACTTTAAAAACATCCCCCTGCTATGTTGTGTTCGCAGCTGGGACTGCCACGGGGAGAGCAATATAGACGAGATAGAGTAGAAGAAAAACGCAGCACAGCGTCAGGAGAGGGAGGTAAACAGAGAGATCAAGCCTATGTGTGGCACATTCCAATATGGAGGCAGAAAAGTTCTGGGTGGTTCCCAGGAAGAACTAACTTTGGAGAGGTAAGAGGTCACTGTATGTGGACAATGACGCCAGCTCAGCGTCTATTGACGGGGAGGGGCCAGGGGCATTGTGGGAAGGGCACTGAGTGGCTCTCACTGCCAGTCATAGTTGTGTAGTATTTGCATGGGCTGCCAATCACCTCCAAAAGGAATGCTCTTAGGTCAGAGAGGTCAGGCAGGCGGAGTCAGCCCACAGCGAACACAACAAGCTTTGACGCATTGAAATGATGGGCTCAAGTGAAGCTGCACAGTCTGCACCACTACACCCTGTGTGTGCCAAAGTCAAGTTATGTGCTCTGTTCACCCTGCATATTGTTGATCTGGAGGATTCTTACTCTTATGACCATTTCAAACTAAATGTGACAGATGTAAGTGTGGCAGCTCCCTCCGAACTTTGTGAGTGCTTGTGTGGAAATAGAGGGAAGAAAGCAAATTGTTTGTGCCGTGGTCCCTGACAGGTGGCAGCAGCGCCCCAGTATTAGTTAAGGATAAAAGTAATGGGATTTGTAGTGGTGAGGCTGCGTGTGTCCTGAAGGGCTGCTGATCGGTGAATCGCTTTCAAAAGTTGATAAGTATGTGGGAAAAAGGAAAGAACAGAAAAGACCTGCTTTATACATGACAACTCTGAATATTACAATAACTCGTCAGGATCAGATAAAAAAGACACTTGATTTTGTTGTATTTATGTGGGTATATTTTTCTTTTACTTTGCTTGTTTAATTGTCCACACATGCATACTATGCTAATTTTAGTGACTGATAGTAAACATCAAAATACAGCTAAAGTTTTACTGACCATTGACAGTTGACTGGTGAGATCTATGATACATTAACAGTGTTGTTACTATTTCTAAATACAATTAGCAATAATGTTCAAAATCTGTTTCAATACCACAATCATAATAATTTTCAAACGCACAAGTGACTGAAACGTCTATGAGATTTTAACGTATCGTAATGTATTAAAAATACTATTAAAAATAATAATAATAGTTTTATTAGCAGAGCATGTTTCCTACAAACTGCACATTTTTCAGTAGTACTTTTCAGCAAACACACCAAATACCGTCACATAAATATAAAACATAAAAATACATTACAAAAAAATTGTACAAAAAATATATAATAAATAAAGCAAACAAAAAATATTTAAGAATGACTGCCTTAGATTTAAACATTTTAACTTTAAAGTTGATTCTCTGTGCCACTGGACATCAATGCAGAGACTTGAGCACAGGACTAATGTGGTTGTACATCCTGGTTCCAGTTAGAACTCAGTACATCCAGAACAGCAGCGTTCTGGATGTACTACAACTGCCTTTTATGTCCTATTATATATGTTCTAATACAGCTCAGATCCAGTCCCAAAGTATTCCAGGATGTACTGTAGACTGTAGACTACTTGACCCTGAATATGTTTTACACGGTAGCTTTCTAACATCATGTAACTGAATCTGCTGAGTGAAGGTGCTGAGATGCTGTAAGCCAGGCAATTATCACAGATATAAAAGTCATGCCATGGGCTTAGAGCACTTGTGTTTGCACAGCAACCTGCCTAGATCAGTTTATTTTGAAATAGTGTGTTAAATAATTCTTTGGGTGAACTAATTATGACATGTTAATACTGTTTGATTGGTGATAGGATAGATTTTTTACAACAGCTGTAAAAATAAATGACATTAAATAACAATAAATAGTGGAATTGCTTAAATAATAGCAGAGGTTTCCCAAAAGTATAATCAAACATATTCATGTCAAGTGTTTATTTTCTTAGCACACCAGTGCAGCGTGCAGCAGGAGTGCTCCAGCTACCACCCGGTCTTTGCTGGCTGCAAAATGGAAACATGGAACCTCCGAATTTCATCCTTTTTAAATTAAAGAAAAAAATAGAGAAAGAACAGTGAACCCGTGCACTTGAAAAATATACAGACATGTTATCCTTAGCATTCAAAAATACACATACTATCAGTGAATGTTTGGAAAAAGTGGTGAGGGAGGAAAAAATGGGAAGGGGCAGACTTTCTCATATTGACTCAGCGGGCGCTACGCCATGCAATTAGTCCAAAATCCAAAGACAGCAAAAGGCGAGGGAGAGTGAGATAACCCAAAAAATAAAAAGCTGTCTGTGGAAAATTTGGAGCACTTCCCAAAATACACAAACTTTCCCGACGAGCACATTTCTGAGGTATGCTGTAATCTCATATGGCTGGCCTTTGCAAGCCCCTCCGTGAGACTCAATGCTCAGCTTTCCAAGCCCCCAGACCTAACCAGTCTACTACAGCCCCCAGCTCCAGCCCCTCAAAATCCCCTCCAAAACCCACTGTCCACACATGGCAATCATTAGGCAACTCTCTTAAAGAGCAACATTATACCACCAATTGCAGCCTTGCATGAAATTTTGATCACTTAAACCTATCTTAAAGAGACAGTGCCACTTTTTGCTTCACAACCTCTTTTTTGCTCTTTCCATGAATGGTATTGCATTTACTTCTCAATAGTTCCCCCACCCGCATTGTAGCAGCCAACAAAGCCAAATGAGGCTTGTAGCCACTTACGAGGAGCAGCGCCATTAAGGGACACCCTTTAAATAAACCTCCTCGAGGAAAATGCTCGAGCAGAGTCAAACCATTTTCTGCTGCATTTGTTCCCTGTGTCCTGCAATACAAACAAAAGGAGTTATTTTAGAAGCAAAAAGAGACAATTTACACAAATGACCCTCTATAAGCCTAATTACAGCTTGCAGGATTAAGTCTGGCTGGCTAGCGGCATTTTGTAATGTCGTGGACAGAATAGTGAACACAGTTAAGAGCAAAATAATACAACAGGGAGAGAGGAGTAAATCAGGTTCTAATGAGGAAGGTGAAGAGAAGCCGAAGCCAAAACCCTGCTGCGCTCACTCGTAAACAATGATTAAGGCGCTTCAAGTGGTGGCATGCCCACTCCTCGCCGCTCACCTCACACCAGTGCTTAATTAGCCGGGGCTTTGCTTTTACTGCAGGGTTTAGTGTCATAAAATTAACACATTTTGCAAAACAGGAGAAGCAGCCTCACACTGTGGTAAGAGTTTAACAAGCTTCTCCTGGGCGAACACTTTTGTTTCACATCGAGGCTAAAGGAACGTCTCTGCAGGCCAATAACTGCCATTTACATTGTAGCTGAGGGTATAGGGAGGCAATGTAGGGAAGGAAGGTAGTGGGTGAAGTAAGGGATTAGGGCTTCATGTGGTGCCGTTTATCCCGAGGAGCACAAGGAGGAAGATAAAGCTCTGTAGGGCCCAACGCGGCCCCTCTCACAGCCTCAGTGCCAGAGGAGCAGCTTACCCTGTCCTGTGCCCGGCAGATGAATAGGATTTAAGGAAAAGTAGATTTGACTCATCTCTTTGCCTTCCATTCATCTGCTTGAAAAGTTCCTCCTGATTCTGTGCCAAAGCAGTGGCACTTCAGGAATCTAAAGAAGTCTTAGTGACCATAAAACACACCAGCAGTTACCGATGCATAGTTAAATGAATTAATTGAGATGTCAACTCTATCAGCAGATTTTAGGTCATAGAGGATTGTTGCCTTGATCTTTGGCTCACTGTTTTAATAGTAGTAGTAATATTATTAATTTTTTTATATTATTATTATTCATAATGTTGTTTATTATTTTTTTTACCGAAACATTCTTTTGTTATAAAGATGCAGCCCTTCCATTCTTCTGTCTGTTTAGTCCTGGTGGATTTTCAGAATGACTGAACACAGTGAACGTAGTGGCGTGTAATCACAACATTACAACATACACAAGCGTTACGACCAGTGTGCTTATCCAGCTCCAGCCTGTCTGCAGTGGATTGTAGCAGCTCTCCATTGCCTATCACATAGTCAGTGTGTACTTGGCCTATTGGATTTCTCCCCCTTTTTCTTGTGTGGTTGCATATTAAGAGGCACAACGTCGTTTGGAATGCTGGTTTCTATTTTTGAAATGTTCTGAAACGATGTTTGCATACATTTGCATAGCCAAGTGCAAATTGAGCCATGAATATGCAAATGCAGCGCTGATGTCTGTGGCAGCCTCGGCTCAGCCAGGTTTATAGAAGACTCCGCACACGCTTATGTACTTTTGCATAGAGATTCCACTGTATATTCTCATGAATGGGGAGGGTCACTAGTATAAAACATGCTTCTTAAATTACTCATTTGCTTGTATATTCCTAGCTGGTATTTTTAGTGCACTTTTCTAGTGGTGTGCTAGCCTGTCTGCTTTCCATTGCCTCATTAAGGCGTAAGATGGACTTGCATAAAGGTCTACTAGCTGACACCAGATGCCAGCTTATTCTCGCTGTAGCCGGGTACTTAAAATAAAGTCTGACTTAATTTGTTGACTGCATTTGCGGTCACTCACTTTACAGACCCCTCCCTCCCACTTTGCCACCCCTTTAACCCAGTGACTGCAAATTCATTTAATACACTTTTACATTATTTGTTTGGAATACAAAGTCAGCAGTCATACGCATAAAAGATCAAGTTAAGACATCACTTTAACTTATTTCTGCATTTTGTTTGACAGAATTATTTCAAGTCCAGTGTGAGTCAGATAATTGCCCGTTGAAAATCTTTATTTAGTTTGTGCACCACTTTTGGCTAACTGCAGAGAAACATGTAGTTTAAAAATTACTTAAGTAATGTTAGTAAAACTTAGTATTGATAAAAGTAGCTGTGAACCGGCCCAGCAGATCGTCTGAAGTTACTGTAAATGAAAGGACAAATTATTAAAGTAAAAACAAAATGTCATTATTTCAAATAACTCCGTACCATGCCAATGTAGCATCGTTAGCTGTTTTTGCAGTTTTGCTCACATATTTCTTTGAATAATAAAATCTATCATTATCTAATCAAAACAGTTACAAATTTGAAAAAAAATGTAAAAGTAATAATCAAACATGTCTCATACACAAAAGACTTCCACATTTTATTTGAGGTCTTGTAAGGTTTGTTTTAACCTTATGTGGAATCAGGAATTATGTGGGTGTCTAACAAATGATTTGTCTGAAACTTAAAGAGTAATTCACTTTTGAGACTTGTGCAAATATCCAGTATTGTTAACTTCAGTAAATAAACAAAGATGGAATACTTTGTAGTGTGTCAAACTGTAGTAAAGTTATCACTGTCTTATAGTTACAACTGGCCCTTTGAAGACAACTATGAGACCAGTGTGGCCCTTGATCAAACTGAAATCAACATTCTTGCTGTAAATTATGTAGTGCAAGTAAAATGAAAACAAAACTGTGAGGTCACAGAACTAGAAGTTCAAGTCTATTTAAAGTTATTTAATCAAACACTTTGACTTGACATACACAAACAAAAAACATAAATGATGCAAGTGATATCAAAAATGATTCTATTGCAAAAAAAAAACAAAAAACACATACAAAAAAATGTAAAAATTTCACTTTTTCTTAACATGTTACATAGATTAGCTAAGAAATAGTGGACGGACTGTTTTTTCTAACCCAAAATGCATTAAGTCTCAGCCTAAGCTTAATGAATAATTCGTTTCCCGCTGAGGTGGATTTTCAATGGCCTCGTGATTAGAGGTGGCCCAACATTTGTAATCTCCCGTCCAGCCTTTTAACAGCTGAAGTTGCAGTTCTGGACTGATTGGCACCATGTCCACGCTGTCTTTAAGGAAATACAAGGCAGCACAACAATTTAATTAGAGGCAAAGAAGAAAAACAAATCTTTTAATTAACCCAATTAGGGACAATAGGACCTGTGTTTCTGGCAAGCCTCGCCTTTACTCACATACTTAGGCTTTCTCCAACATCACTGCCATGTTTCATATGATTCCTTCGCCTCCATTTCAGATCTCGGTGGGGATCCCAAACAAAGCCACACAATCTGCACATGTACTCCAGAGAAATTATGCTAATGAACACAAAACAAAAAAAGAGAGAACCTTATCATGGCGCCCCATTCCCCCGAGCCCCAGATTAAAAACTCATTCATTTGTTAAATATTTGACACATCTATGCTTGAGCCGTGAGCTTAGGGATTTACTGAGTACTTCATATCGACTTGTGTGGGAGAGAGGAAAATGCCCCCCTCTGATACTGGCACAGACACGCTGGCACATACACACACGCCCAGGAAAGAACATGGAGATGCACACGAGTGCCAGTCTGAGCGCTCCCACTCCACCGAAGAACTTGTTTATTAAGTCCACAGTTTGTTATACTACTTCGTATTTTTATTTATCTATTGTATTATTTGCCATATGCTGCGTTCACACCGGACAGCGTGAAAAATGTGCGTTACAGGGTATTTTAACATAGAATTTTTTCTAAACTGAGCCCCAATAGGTGTCGAGGCATCAGGGGACAGGAACACTCTTTACGCCCCAACGCGCTTCTTCCTTCTGCTTTATAAAACGTAGCACCCGATCGCATAACTTTCTCCCACGTCCGTCTCCACGGCTCCTCCAGTGTCACGTCGTACAGCAGTGGTTTAAACACGGCAACAAGCATTTTACTAGATTCATGTAAGCGCGTTGTCAGTCCAGATCATGTCCCGTGTTGTTTGTTTTGTCGTGTCTCCAGATTTCAGAGCAACAAACGACCAAACCTTTGAAAAAAGTCCCCAAACAAGCGACCTTTCGTTAAAAAAGCGATTAAAAAAAACTGGAACCCAGTAAACGTAGTGGCGTGTAATCACAAAAAAGCATTCAGTGACACCAATTATCTTTATAAGCAACCAATTATCTTTATAAGCAACTCATGATTAGTCAATAAATGTTTTCTTTATTCTTCATAATGTCAGTACAACTTGTATTTGAGCTTGTATCTACCCCAAACTCAAATACATTGGGTAAATAAAAAGATATAAAACTGCCAGACTGTAATTTATTGCAAAAGTCTTTCTTTCTTTCTTTCTTGCTCTCTTGCTCTCTCTCTTTCTCTCTCTCTCCTTCATTCTCTCTTTTTCTCTCTTTCACCCTCTTTCTCTCTCTCTTTCTTGTCTCTTTCTTCTCTCGCTGTCTCTCTCTCTCTCTCTCTCTCTCTCTCTCTCTCTCTCTCTCTCTCTCTCTCTCTCTCTCTCTCTCTCTCTCTCTTCTAAAGGACAGTTAAACATAGGTGATTACCTTGGATCAGAGAAGCTCTAAAAGATACAGTCATTTTGAAGCCCTTCAGATTAAACGGTTCTTTATTGGATTTAAATAATGTGCGTCTTAAAAACGTGGATACATGGACGATCAACACGAGAGCACAGGGCTGTTTGGTCTATTCCAAACACAATATTCATTTGGGAATGTAAAGTGGACAAAGCAGTTTTCCTGGATAAAAATAAAAGGAGGATTTCTGCTGGGGAATTGGGAAAGGAGGAGGGCATAATTAGATGATCACGAACAGTACCAGCGGCTCAGTTTTCACTCTGTGGTCCAAATTACAAACCATCATATTTTTAAAGTCACGCTGACATTCTTTTGTCCCTGGCAGCTGCCAAGAACAACCCAAGATCAGGCTTGTGTTGGCGGCAGATCAAAAGAAGGACCCCGCTCCAGTCGCAACAGCAACTGAAAACATTTACACAGCTGGGGCAGTGGAACCCCGAGGCTGCCCTGCCCTAATGCACAGACCTGCAGCGGGCCAGGACATCCAGGCTAAAGATGGAAGGGTGGACCAGGTGCTTCTGGGTAATTCTATAAGTCCACAAGCTGAGTATAGGATAATAACCACTATGAGATCACCACTGTGTGCCTCTGGAGTCACAAGTCAGACTTAAGACCGTTTATGTTTGGACTTGTGACTGGCACAGTCTTAAAATAAAGTCTCGGCTTAACCGAAGCTGCGTTATAATAATATTCAGACAATATTTTATCAATCCAACTGAAATGTGCTGAAATGTCTTTAATCAGTTTTGTTCAGGTTTAGATGTTGCATTCATGTTGCAGAATTGTTGCTGCTCGATCCACGTCTGTGTTAAAAATGGTTGACTTTTATAATGTGCTGATGGGTTGGTGGATGCAACCTTTTGTCAGAAATGTGAAACGCAAAATTAATACATTTATGCCCTTAGTTGAAATTTTACAACTTTTGTTTTTTTTGGACCATTTTTCTGTAAAATATATAGTCAACATTACATTTTTGAAAACATTCTCAATGTTATCTAATTTAACATATTGCCCAGCTCTATTAACAAGATCTCTGTGCTAGGGGAAATTGAGTCATTTTACTGTTTTTATAGTCCCTTTAAGTGTAAACAAGACTGTGATTGTTTTTTTTTTTTTTTTTTCCATAACAAGTTCTGTAAGAAATAGAGATATATCAATCAAATGAGTATTTGATGAGTATCAAATAAGATCAGAATCAGTGACCCAATCTTTACCACAATCTTTACCACAAATTGAAACAGTCACTCTGGAGGCTCTATATCAGCTCAAATATGAATAATAAATAGTTTTACTTTTTACTTCTGCAATGTCTTGACTGAGACTTCAGAGTCAAATCCAAACTTTGGTCAAATGGCAGTGAAGCAGGCCTAAATTAGAGATCGGCTGATATGGGTTTTTCTTTGGCCGATGCCGATATTTCAAAAATTTTGTCAGCCTATGCCAATATCAATGGTCGATTTTTCAGGCCGATTTTCTTATTTTAGTTTTAAAAGCCGGGGTTAGATCGTATAACCAAAAAACCTCATCCTAAACTATTATTCACCACAGAACATCTCTTTCACACAGTGTAATGACGCTCGATTGTATTTTGGTCCAAGAAACAATCAATCATTGCGTCATGAAAGACATTCATACTGTTCAATTTGACAAACAAACACTTATTAAAACTTTTCCACAGGAAAAGCCCAAAAATCAGATATTGGCCAAAACTGAGGCAGGTAATGCCGATATTAATATATATTAATATATTGGCCGGCCGATATATCGTCTATCTCTAGGCTGAATGTGTAGCTTGTTTTGAGCAAAAAAGTCTTTGTTTCGGATAAAGTGAAAAACCCCAATGGTGTAATATCAGATGTTTTCCATGAAATGAAACCAACAGATGCACCATGCTTATAATCCTTCACACTAACAACACATTTAAACAATATTGTCCAGCATTATAACAACTAAACATTTAAATAAAAAATATATATAGATATACCTAATAATTTAATCAAATTAAAGTCTGAAAATAAACTGTGTTAACAAGAGAAAAATGGTATTGGAACATCACTAGTAAGAAACAAAACAAGCCTTATTCTCACAAAAACTTGTGTCTCATATAAAATAAGATATGTAAAACAACTAAACCTACAGGAATTCTCTACAAAACTGATGCTATTGTCTATTCACCAGGATCTGTTTTCCGACTCAGGAAGTGTTTTGCTTTCTTAGGCTGTGATTATATATTTATGTTAAAAGAAAACCAAGAGTCTGCAGTGTGTTGTGTTAGATAACGCTTTCACCATATTGTACGGAATATGTTCCTAGCCGTAATGGATGTAACAGACGAGCAAGACTTTTTGCATACATTCATATTTATACCAGATGTTTGCGTCAATGCCATTGTAAGCCAACTCTTTGACAGATTCTTTTTTTTGCACATTGGAAAATCATTGTGAAATATAGTATTACTTTACTCCTTGGTCAACAGTTCGTGGCAGAGGGTCGATGTTGGAGTACACCTGTTATGATCTACAAAGTTTAGATTGAGAAATGTGTGTGTGTTTTTGTACTTCATGTTTTGAATCCTGTCCAGGTGAGTGGAGTTTGGGGGAATAGAAGAACTTATGAGAAACATATGTTGAAATATTGTAGTGTTAAAAGCGTCGGTAGCAAAGAGGGGGAAAAGAGGGATGGATTCAAGGTTGGATTGACCCTTGCAACCTCCGCCCAGTAAGTCAGAAAACCCCAGAGGAATCATTACATCATCAGACCATAGATAGACAATCAAAGCAGTAAAGCTGATTTCTCACACTGTTTTGTGTTTGTGCAACTGTTTAACACTATGGAAACTGGAGAAGTGGATGGAATTTTCCTTTAACTAGAACCAGATTGAATTGTCAGTGCATAACCGCCATTATTTTCTGATTATTCTTTCAAACGCTGCTCTATAGTGCAAAGACTTGACTGTGATGTTTCCTTTAGTGTGTTATTATGATTGGGACAAATGTCACGTTAGTTTTGACTGTTTTTTTTCAATCCAACTCTGACATGTTGGGTTGAGTTCTCACATGTTTCTCCGTCTTGTCATTTTGCCGCAGTTCTGAAAAAGATACGTTTGCCATTCTTTCACAAATATTGAAAAAAAAAGCCTTACAGACTTGCTGCTGTTATACATATTTGAATGAACAGAAGTGGGTGTAATTTTTTGACTGTGTAGGCAATTGAGCCGTGACTAAACAGTCCTGAAACAGCCTTAAATGTTTTGATATTTAGCAGGACACTTATTGGTATCTTGACAGAGATTGGACCACAAGACTTGGACTCACATTCATATTCAGTGTGCTTTTCTGCAAGAGTCCTTCACACATTTATATGTTTTGAGAATTCTAAATTCTCATTGGTTTATCTGCCTCATATCCTGACTCGTTCACACTGATTGGCTGTTTCTTAAGATGTTATTTGAATAATACCATGTCAGTATCACCATCAGTAAGCAGCAATCAGTGCAAAGTCCAATTTGAGATTCGAAGGCAGGTCATCATGTAAGCAAGATTTTTGTCTCTTCTTGTCAAATTCAAACATTGCTTTACCCATCCTCCTGTGACCTTCAGCCATTATCTGTACTCACAGATGGACAAGCGACATTGGGTTGAATAGAAAACCAGTAAAGGCCTTCACAAACTCTAGCCACGCTCATAGACTCATACTTGACCCGGACAGAAATTCTTGTATGCATGCGTGGCAAGGAAAAGGAGCACAAACATAACGACTTTGTTGAATGACATGAATGAGAGTCCATTCTTGATCTTATCCACCAATAGTCGTAATTGGATCTTCCAAAATCAAATATGTCTTGAAGTATTTAAAAGTCGATCGTCCTAAACAACTTGAAAAGGAGAAAAGACGGAAGAGAAGACTGAAAATAAGGACAAGACTAGTGAAAATAAAACGTGTTTGAGCTGAGTTTGATATAATTTTCACAATTTGTTTCTTAAACCTCTAAATTTTATTGTGTGTGCAAATCAGTCGTCAATCAGATGTGGTTTTAATGTGCAACACTGTTACTGTAATTTAAAATGCTTCAGAGGAGAAAGGCCTCACCTTAACGGCTGTTGCAAAATGGCAACATGCTAATTGTAAGCACTATCTGATTGGTCTAATTGTGCATTACAAGTTATGTGGTGGATAATAAAGTGACAGTGCGTTTAGCTCCAAATCATGCGGAAGAAGCATGCTGTGCTGTCTAATGTTGGCAGAAAGGACTGCTCAATTAGGAAGCAGATTTAAGATGAGAGCCTTGATTCCCCAGCCCAATTAATTAGCCCACGAGAAGAAGCAAGGCAGGCGCAGAACAGAGGAGAGATTTAGCCAAGAAGTGCCACCAGGGACCCGCTCCTAGCACTTACCTCCTCACCCTCGGCCTGCTCCATGCTCCCTTCTGTCTGCAGCTCCTGTTTATTCTAGTCCATGCACTGTGACTGGCAAATAAAGCACTTAGGCCACCGGTTTGGATATCATGAGGATGTTATTTTGTTTTTTTGTTTTTTTTACCGTATTTTGCATGTGTAGTCATGGAATAATTTTGTGTGAGAAACAGAAACAGATAAAACATATTCGAAATATTTAAGGAGGGTTATGTTTGAGAAGAGATAAAGTACACACCACTAATCAAGCTAAAGAAATGCACTGAATATCTGAACTGAATTCTGGAAATTATAAAATCAGTTTTGTTTTGCTTTAGACCAAAATACTAAACTGTTTGCTTTAGACCAAAAAACTAAAATTTAAAAGTAGTACATCATAAAGTAGTCGAATGAGCACAAAGCTACTTTAGTTGGACATTATCTGTTATAAAATAAAACTACTAAACTGCATACAATGTGTGTTTCTTATTTCATTCTTCAGATGCTGCCTCTTATAGCTGAAATGAACAGAAATTACATTACATATCTTTTACGTGGGACAACTTGCACAATTGTGTCCAAATACTTTTTTGTCCCCCAGTATACACACACCTCAGTAAAAATTACTGCTATAGAAAAACGAAGAAGTTGCTGTTATTTTTTATAATTTTATCAGTGATGCTTCAGAAGTAATTCACAGATTACACTTCTAAATAGTAAATGTTATCATCAAATCTTTTGTCTTACTATTGTCCATAGGGTTCAGTCTTCTGACCATATTATAATGCTTTTTGATGCCTTTCTTACTGCTGGTTTCATCAATACTTCCAAAGCATATCATTTGTGCCTTGAAGACACATTTCCAGCATGCATATTTATAATGGACTTTAGCCAATACCTGAAATGGTTTGTCAATAGGCAATGGCTGAATATATTGTGTCTGGAGCAGTGACCCCGTCTGAGTGGATGTCAGATACCCTACACTACTACTGCCACTGCCCACTGGCCATCTATCAAAACAGTCAATATCTGCGGCTTGTCCCAAAACTCCAAAATTACCCTGCTTAGAGACAGGAAAAGAAAAAGCAATCAATGTGTGGTCTGAGAGGAAGGGCCAGTACATTGCACAGTGCAGAATGAATTTTTGATGCCTCTGCTGCTTAAGCCCGAGACTATCAATTACCAGATAAACAGGTCTAAGTGATTGTTGTCATGGTGCACAGGGCGGACGTCCAATTAGGTCCTGCTCTGACTAATGTGTTAATATCTCACATAATTGGTATCGGGGGCTATTTTCTTCCCCTCTCTCTCAAATGCCAAACTGATTGTTACACCGTTATTTTGTCCTAGTTCCAGGACAAGTAATGCATACATGGGACATAAAGATTAGGACGACCACATGCATAAAACACATTAGAATGAAGTACGGCTGAAATTGTAATTTGACAATAATTAGTATTGTGATTGGACTTTTTGTGATTAAATAGGATTAGGTTCAAAGTGGACACACACAACTCCACGAGCTATAATAATGATTTAAAAGGAAAAAAAAAATAATAATTTAAATGTAAGGATAAGAAAGTTTTGTGATATGACTCAAAGGAGCATTTTACATTGAATCCACCTTTGTAAATAAAAATAAAAACAGTTACAGTTGTTTCTTATAAGGATCGATGATCAGATTTCTTTATTTTTATTTATTTATTTTTTATTTTTTGAGAGCGAGAGATCTATAGCCACTCCAATTAGCTTTATGTTCCCCCTCTCTGATCTACAGCTTTTTTGTCTTAAAATTAATTAATAACTAGTTTTCTCTTTATTTAGGTGTGGGAAAAATGATAAAAAAATTTAATTATCATCAAATTTTTGTAATGATTTGGAGATTGTCATATTGTGATCACTTTTTCTGTCTTTTTCATCTTACCTGTTTGCGTGTGTTATGTTCTGAGTGACAGGTGGATTTAGCCAATCAGTGAAGCTCTTGAAAGCAGCAAAAAGTTTTACTGCTCAATGACATGAACACATGAATCATAATAAATTGCGATATAATTTTTGGCATGTTGCCCAAGCCTAGCTTTTACTGTCAAATTCATTAGACTATTTTTGTTAGTAAAGCATACACAAAGATCGCAGCAATACTATTTGTACAAAGTAAAGTGAGGGTAGGGAAAAGAGAGGCCGGCCATTGGAGGAGTGTGTGCGAGGGATGAGCAGTCTGCCTGGAAAGACGATTAGTATTCATGTGGCGTGGAGCTCCAGAGAGGATTAATGGACTCTGATGCCTAATATCCTGGAGAACAATTAATTTGCCCACAGTTTTGTCATGGTTGAAAGTCAAATGCTGGAACAGATCGATGCGCACAGCCGCCAGTGAAATGGTGGCAGCCCCTTCTGCCGGCTGCAGAATTTTAATTTCATCATCATCATTTTCCCCGACCGCCTGCCACCCTCCACGACGCTGTCCTGACATGGCTGAGAGGGCTGCCTCATCCACAGACAGACACAGTTTCATACAGCAGCATCAGGAGCAGGAGTCATCAGTGGAGTGACTAAACACCACCGTTTTTATGGGAGCTTAAAGAAAGTCTTAATCGACATGTTCACTTGCTGCTGTTAAAAGTGCCATTGATGTTTTGCATAAGAACAGACTCATTCCAGTTGTGTAGATAGAACACCTTCATGTAAATTTGATATAAATGAATATATCATTATTTAGTGGTTGAATTACCTATAAGAACAGTTGTAAAACACTGGGGTAAACTACACAAAGGCCTGCATTATTACCATGTTCCCAAACATGAACAGTAACATTTACACCACAAAGTTCTAGAATGACAAGATATATATTTGTATATTATGTACTATGTTAGAGAATAACCAGAGAGAGTGAGAGCTAGTTGGCAGTAAGTTTGTATCATTTCTAATTTATAATGTTCTAATAAGTTTGAGAATTTGTTGTTTTAGTAAATCACATAAAATCATCACGAGAACAAGCAGTTCAATTCATTTGTAGGATATGAGCAGAATAATGCTGTCACCACACTGTAAGCATGAGTAAAATAGTTTTTCATTCTCTTCTATCTTCTGTTCACAACCAGCATGTAAATCACATCCAACAACAGTGTAATGAAAAATAAAAGGTCCCTAATGATTACACAGAGTCATCCATATGTAGGAGGCTGATCTAAGGATCCTTACAGCAGCGTGCCTATCTCCCAGCATCAATAAGACAATCACATGTGGACTTCACCAGAGGCGTAGCAGCGCTGATGGCCACGCGTCGCTGCGCCGTCTTCAGAGGGGCTGAATATTTCATCAGGGATGCAGATGTGTCAATTAAAGATATGTGGAGACACAGCCGGATCCCTCACCGGATTCTTGCTTTATTTGTGTTTCCGCTTGTACTTTCTTATAGCTCAAGGATATTCTCATTAGCACATTAATGCAACACAAATTAGAGGGACACCAGAGACGTTCTGCAAGGCATGTGGGAGAACAAACAAGATGTGCTTTTAAAGAGGGATTTCTTCTGGGACGCCTCATCTGACCACACCGGCTGATGAGCGAGCAGCACCAATAAATTGTCACCATAGATATACAATAGTGGTTTTCTATGTGATAGCACATGAGAGTCCCAGCTGATGGTCACACTGCACTGCTCATGACTAGCCTCTCAGTGCAGAGTATCATCTCTCAGTCTCGCCTTCTGTGTCACGGTTTTGTTCTCATTACTCGCTGTGGGGGAGAAAAACGTAGACATGGTACTATGAATTATTAAAGGCAACGGTGCTAATTTATTTAATGAATTAAGAGGAGTCCAGTGGGGGGTATTTCAATAATGGAGCTCTGTTAGTAGTGTTTTAATAAGGATGGCACACACTGATTGGGTAATTACACATCGCCTCCCCCCATGCTGCTTGTCTGCCGGGCCGGAGAGGGGAGAGCGAGTGACAGTGGAGAGGAACTTGTGTGCTGTCCAAATTTATCATAAAGCACACATGAGGACACAGGCCCTGCGTGAGCACTGGCCTCCCATTAAAGATTGAATTGGGTTGTGCCTCGCAGCAGTCACCGGAAAGGAGCTGCTGGATAAATGGGCCTGGACTGTTATCAATCAACACAACAATATTTACCTATAGTGGACGGCCATTCTTTACATGTGCGTTTGTATGCTAAGGATGAATAGTATTCTAATGGAATCTAAGGCAGACTGTTTTAACATGAACATTAAGTCTAGTACGAAGTAGGGCTCGACCATTTTACTAAAAATAGAAATCTCAGATTTTCTTTTTTAAAGAAAATTGATTCGATTAGAAAATTTCTTTACTGTTGTGATTCAACATAGAAGTAAAGTGCATGCAAGCCCAAAATACATAGAATGAATCATTTGTGTATAATAATCGTCATTCACATTTTCTTATTTGCTTGGAACCTTTAAACTATATTTATATTTCCGGGCACTAATTCATGTGCGCGAAACGCTAACAAACAAAGCACTCAATGCTCTAAACTCACACTTGCAGATAAACTGTTTGACATAATACACAAAGACACTTTTTTCATAAAATGTATAGCAGAGCATGTCAGAGATGTACTTTGGTGCTAGGTCAGGGAGAGACTTAAACACATTTAGTTTTAAGTCTCTTCTCTGAGCCACTGGAAGCTAGTGCAAAACTTACTCACATGACTAATGCAATGGTACTTCCTGGTTCTAGTCAGGACTGGAACAGCAGAGTTCTGATAGTGCTGCAGCTGTGTTACAGCTTCTTTGGATAGGCTGGTAAGCAGGCTGTTACAATACTCTAATTTACTAAGTCTGGCTTTTAGATGGTAAAAGTTGATCTTACCGACATGATGTGGCTGTTAAAGTTCATTGTAACCAGTAGGTTTTAGTGAGCTAAAGTTAATGACTGCAGTCTTGACTGAGAAAAAGCAACTTTCTCCAGCTAAATGCTTTAAAGTTTCCACACGCTGATCTGTTGGAGGCAGTGAAAGTGAGTCCACTGGCCCATCTCCCCCTGCAGTTAATGAGGCTCTACAATGATTTATGCAATGTGATTTAAGCAATTCTGATTATTATTATTTTTTTCTCCATAACTGAGAAGCTCTAACAAAAAAATGAATCTGAGAGATACATTTTTTAGCAATACATGTTGCACTTCAATGGATTTGGGATACATTTTATTTCTAATGCAATGGGCCTCATTTCATGTGTTAGAAGGGATTTACCCAGCCTGTAAAAAGTAATGTCAGATAACAAATCTTTATGGTCACTCTAAGTGCCTTGTAACAGCACTCAATAAAGGCTTCATATGAAAACTAATTATTCTTCCTGATGAGTAATGCCTTTTCAGAAGTCTTAGCTGTAACCTTCCATTTTAAAAAGTTGTAAACTTTTTGTTATGTTATAAAATTTTTGTAATGAGATTTATTATGCTTTCCGCTTCTGCACACTATGCCATGGCACACAGTTCGAGTACAGTAACTTTACCTACTGTCTGAGTACAGTAACTTTACCTACTGTCTGAGTACAGTAACTTTACCTACTGTCTGAGTACAGTCACTTTACCTACTGTCTGAGTACAGTAACTTTACCTACTGTCTGAGTACAGTAACTTTACCTACTGTCTAAGTACAGTAACTTTACCTACTGTCTGAGTACAGTCACTTTACCTACTGTCTGAGTACAGTCACTTTACCTACTGTCTGAGTACAGAAACTTTACTGTCTGAGTACAGTAACTTTACCTACTGTCTAAGTACAGTAACTTTACCTACTGTCTGAGTACAGTCACTTTACCTACTGTCTGAGTACAGTAACTTTACCTACAGTATGAGTACAGTAACTTTACCTACTGTATGAGTACAGTAACTTTACCTACAGTATGAGTACAGTAACTTTACCTACTGTCTGAGTACAGTCACTTTACCTACTGTCTGAGTACAATCACTTTACCTACTGTCTAAGTACAGTAACTTTACCTACTGTCTGAGTACAGTAACTTTACCTACTGTCTAAGTACAGTCACTTTACCTACAGTCTGAGTACAGTCACTTTACCTACTGTCTGAGTACAGTCACTTTACCTACTGTCTGAGTACAATCACTTTACCTACTGTCTGAGTACAGTAACTTTACCTACTGTCTGAGTACAGTAACTTTATCTACTGTCTGAGTACAATCACTTTACCTACTGTATGAGTACAGTAACTTTACCTACTGTCTGAGTACAGTAACTTTACCTACTGTCTGAGTACAGTCACTTTACCTACTGTCTGAGTACAGTAACTTTACCTACTGTCTGAGTACAGTAACTTAACCTACTGTATGAGTACAGTAACTTTACCTACTGTCGGAGTACAGTTGTAACTTTAACCTACTGTCTTGAGTACAGTTACTTCATCTTATACTTTAATCTATAAGAGGGGAGACAAAAAACAACAACACACAGTTTGTCGTACTTTTTACTTGTCGTACAAACTATGTGTTGTACGACAAGTACAACACACAGTTGTACTTATTTTTCCTCTCCATTCTAGACTGGATCCAATACTCATTTTTTTTTGTCAGGCCGTTAAATTGTAGTCTTTGTTGGGGTCTGATATGGTTGTGTTTTGTCTACTTATTTTACATTTGAAGCACTTTTTTGACTCATTGTGAGATGTGCTATATACATAACCACCTCAACCAAAATGTAAGATTTATATTTGTTTTTACACAATCAACCCTCTCTTTATTGTTTTATCTGAACAGGTTCCCTATGTCAGAAGGTGACAGAACGAGGGCACAGGTGGACACAGTGTGAAGGATAGAGAGGAGAGAGAGAAAGCCTGTCTATAATGGTGGAGCTTCATTGGTCGAGGCTGGGCCTGTAATAGGACTGGATCCCAATCAATAGAGACGCTCCTCGGGCCATTCGTAGGCGTAATGACTTTAGCTTTCTCAATAATTAAGATATTGTCACTGTGCTGACTGCAGGGTCAGCCAATCATTAACCCCATGTTAAATATGCCTTTGTTTTAATTGCTTTCTCTTAACTCTACCAGATACGCAGGCAGGAAAATTAAAGGGACAGCATCCTCTTTTTTTCTCCACACGTCAGATAGCAGGCAGGTTTAGATACACAACAGGCACATGAATGGGTTAGGTGACAAAGAAACATGTACCATATCAATAGTGGGAACAATTCCACTGTATTACAAAGAAAAAAAGTATAAATAAATAAAATACTACAACTACTACTAAAAAAGACTTTAATCACCACAGACACCTTAAGCCTTCAGCAAAGAAAAAAATCTAAATCTTTCTGCACACTACAAGAGTTTTGGCCCAGTTTTAAGCCCAATATGCCCCTCTATGAGTTCAAGGAGGAGTGGCCAGAATGAGGATTTTCTTATGTTATCTAACTGTTTTTGTCATTTTTCTCCCTATGTCTGTGGGATCATTGCAGTTCTTTTACAGAATTGCGACAACAAACAACATCTGGTACATCTGCCTTGTGACAGCGCCTCTTACAATGTTAAATAAAGAACTAACGTTGCCTTACCATTTGTAAATAAATTATACACTTTATATCATAGTTGGACAAGCATTATGCACACAATCTCCAACGCACTTTCTTATAAATCATGTGCGATGTACCTTAACAAGACTATAGGAAATGACCAGTTCAAAGTTCCTTATCTCTAAAATGACCCTCCGCTCCACTCTGACCTTAACAAACCTGGTTTAATCCACTGGCGTTTCATCATTTTTGTTGTTCCACTTTTATAACCTGCACACTGGTTGTAGATAATTGTAATGTCCTTATGAATGTGGTCTGTTTTTTTTTTTTTTTTTTTTTTTTTTTGACACATCTTAAATCACAAAAGATCCCAAACTCCTCTAGCTTAAGTAATTTTTCCTGTCAATTAACACTTTAGCTTGAAATTTTCATCAAATCAAACTGTGCTGTAGTATTTTGTATTATCATATCACTTTTAGATAACAATATTCCACATCTGCTGAAAACTTTAGCTCTGTGTAATGTCTGTTTTGTGAATCTATCCTGCTCCCTATTAGACGCCTCTATTTTTAGTGCTCTCAATTTGAGTCTTTTGGAATGTATTTTTAACGTCTTGTACTGTGGCATCTCCGCTGTTGTCTTTAGATAACTTCACAGGGTATAACATGAAAAAGCCCCAGCTTATTTTACTCTGCCGTTTGAACACTGAACTGAATTGAACAAAATTCTTCGGGAAGCAGCCATCTGATTTTCATTTGACTGTTTCAAAGGCAATGTAACTCCAACACATTGTCTTCCTGGCAAAAATGAATGAGGAGCCAATTGAGGTAAAATAGGGGCGCTCATCTCTTTCTCTTGCCTCGCACCCGCGTCCCGTACCATTCTGACGGTAATATTCCCACTGTGCTTTCTCACCATCCTGGCAATCACTTCTAGCATTCCCGCCCCAGTCGGGTGATGAGAAACAATGAATTTATATCCGCCATGCTGCCATTTTTTTCTCTCTTCTACATAGAGTATGGTTGCCTCTTTCCCTTTCTCCTCTGTGCTGCGCAGCTATTGGCTAGTTGGTAAATGGACTAAAGCACCACTCAATAGGCCCATGCACTCCGTCAAGGCGCGGGCCCTGACCTTTTTCCTGGTGTGGGGAAACGCAATTCATATCAGGCCCGGACCAGCTGGCCGCTAAACGAACATCTCATCCAATTTCCAGACGCTTGCAACACAAAAAAACAGGAGCATGAAGGAGGGTGGGGGTGGGGGGTTGAAAAGGTTTGTGGGCAGGGAAGTCCTGATGGATTTTAGATTGGTTTCTCAATTTCTCTTTGCTCAGAGGAGGTGGGGGAAGCAAGAGACAAAGAGGAAAAACAAACAGCAAAACTAAACTAAAAGAGTCCAAATAAGAAGTTGTGTTAGCTTACAGTTACACATTTTGTCATTATGAACCAATATTTGTGAAGTAGTTCAATGACTGTATGCAGAACAAGAATAGTACATTATTACAGAAAAACAACTGGTGTGTATTTAATTTTAAAACTCAACTATCATAACAATAAGCAAATAAAATCAAACAGTTAAACTACAATAAAAATCAATGCATGGTTTTATGAAAGAAGATATTGAGGCACAGGAAATGCTCAACATGCGTGATTGTGTTAAAAAATCTGTGAAAAGTTCATGTGACTATACAACATGGGCAATACTTTTATAACTTAAAAAGTATTCAGTCATTTTACACTAGAGCTTTTAAATGATTCTAAGTATCACTCCCACTCTCAGACTTACACCAACTCATCAACCTCCACCAGCCTAATGACAGACCACCGGGATAGATGGTTACCGTGGAGACGGGAGTCCCTCAGGACCAACTCATGACAAACAATAAGACACAAACACAGGCCTGCTGTAAAAGGTGTGTGCTGCAGTTCACTCAACACTGTGTGCCTCTAAAGCACTGTCATTTATTAAATGAAAGAAGTTGTGCATGCTGCACGAAGGAACAGTAAATTAAATAAAGTATTTGTCATCATATTCCTACGCAATGTAAGACAAGTCCATTTAGGATGCAAGGCAAGCAGATTGTCTGAGAGAGTAATGAAGAACAAGGGTAAATTTCCTCGGACGTAAAAAGAAACCATGATGTCAGCGCCACTTAGAGTCGTTTCCTGTGCCTCTGCATTAGACTTTATTAATTAAATCGCCACATATTTTATTATCCTGCATATTTTGTACATTCATTTACACATACTGTATGCGCTGGTTGATATATTTCATTCTTCCTTCTTTGCCATTTGAATAAATATTTGACGCATCATACATTATTTATCACACACTAGCTTCATTTACCGGGTAGAAATAATAAGGTATACATTTCAATTTTGTTAAAGCTGATCTACATTTTGCCAGATGCTGCAGGCAATGTCACAGACCCTGCTAGTTGACTTGGAGAATGCTCTTGCAAAGACTAAGGCACGCAGACAATGCACTTGTGTACAACAGTGTATAAACACTGATGCATAAACAAGCATACAGACACGAAGGCAAAAAGAGGTAAACAATTCCCACTTTTGAGAGCACCAGTTGTGCCTTGGGCAACAAACCAATCATAGCTCTGCTGTATGAGCATGTTTTTGGATAAACAACTGGTATTGGTAATTTGGCACAGCTCCCTTGGACATGGCGATGTGTAAGCAGTATGTTTCTAAACAGTGAGCGTATAAAATACGGCTCACACTGCAGCGGTCGATCCAGGGACAGCCTCAGGTCTCTGGGGTGTGCTGCTGTTCCCTACAGCCTCTGTCTGTCTCCCCATTCTGTGCCAGTGCAGGCCTCGCCCAATTAAACCTATTTAGAGAGCCTTCAGCCCTGGGCTCACTGGGGACTTGCCATCCCAGCACTCAGACATGTGACTTCCTCCCTGTAACAAAGATGCTCTTGAGCTCTAGTGATGTAACATTTCACTAGTAAAACCAAATATTGACTTATTATTTTCACAAAGCCTGTTCCTTTGTTGATAGAGCGAAAATGGCATAGGTATCTCAGAGACCCTCATGACCCTGGCATTGTTGAAGGGTGGGTTTGAGGCTGGTTACATGGGCCAGATCAAGTTTCCTGCGCCCCACAAAAGCAAACACAGCTATAGTCGGCAGTATGTACTCTGCATCCCTGGAGTCCCACCACTGCTCTGAAACCAATTTAGCTGGAGAGAACTCCCCTTTCTCGCCTCCTCTTAAACGTTAGCTCAGACTAGTTTTACACACAAGTTTGAGGGAAAAGAGTCTCGAACATCTTTTTGAAATCCTGGCTTGTGTGTTTGGATTGACAGAGAGGCAGGCAGACGACAGAGAGAGGTGGAACGGTAGAGTTATAAATAAACATTTGAACAAGAGCCGGGGAGACGTGTTGTAGGCCGGCCTCAGGCCAAAGACCATCCCTGGGCTCACTGGCGCCCCTCCAGGTCACTAACACGAGCGTGGCTGCACTTTACCTCTGAATGACTAAGTGAGAAAAAGACCTGGGGAGAGGCTGTTCTAGCAGCTAACTGAATGAACCTCAAAACACCAAGGACATTAGCATATTATTACATAAAGACAAAATGTTCCATTCATACCTCGCCTGACACACCTTACGTTTCATTTGGTTGTAAATACAGTTGTATAAATACATATTATGTATTTTAACCTTCATCCTTGCTTTAGTTTGTATTTGAATACATTCATACATGCTTAAGTAGTCCTGGATGTCCTGCAGCTATTGCTGAATCCACAAAAAATTTAATTTTCACCTACCACCTATCACTGCCCACTTGTTTATAGTCCAGAAATTCAGACTCCAAGTATAACATGTAGGGTTCAAAATGTCTTGTAGCAAGTAGGTTAAAATCTGCTGCTTGTTACAGTTCCATTTTCAATGAAATGCTCTTATTAGTTCATGACCAGCGTTTTATATTTTAATACAAAATGATATAAAACTATAAAGATTGAATATAACATGAAAAACCAAACATAAGACCACTACCGTTTCGAGTTCTTGTTCTGTTGTTATACAATAAGTATAATTTGTGTCATCTTGTGCAATGAAGATGACACAAATTATAATTATTGTAAGTAGAACTTGGATGAATTTTAAAAACAAGATTTAGAGTTTTGACATCTCAGTGCTCCTTGACTCCTCTCAAATCATAAACAAAATGAAAATATCTATAAAGATTAAATATAACATGACAAAACCAAACATAAGACCACCACCTTTCCGAGTTCTTGTTCGGTCCTTATTTGTACTATGTATTGTGCCATGAAGATGACACAAATTATACTTTTTGTAAGTAAAACTTGCATGAATTTTTAAAAACAAGTTGTAAAGTTTTGACATCTCAGTGCTCCTTGACTCCTCTCAAATCATGAACAAAATGAAATTGCTGCCGTTCTGCCAAGCACCTTACTGGCACTGAGCGAGAAACCACAGGGGCAAAAAGCACAATGCAACGCAGTCCTGGGAACCGGACCAGACACCCAGCTCTCCAGCCTCCTCTGCCCAGGGTTAATGCCTTCTGAGTTGGGCTGTAGACTGAGAAAGCCTTGGCAACAGTGCATCGGTTATGAGCTGAATGCCAAAAATGGATATCAGAGCAAGGTGTGGCCTTAGGAAAGGTTACAGGAATGTTCTACAATGAGTGTGTGTTGGAAAGATCCGATGCTTTTCCATGTGCACTGAGCATTATGACTTTTGCATACAGATGTCTTGGTCCAGTATAAACTTAGCTTCCCAGATAGTTTTTCCAGCCAATCACACTGCGGTGCCCTCCCCAGTCTCCCAGTGTTCCTCTCAGGTTTGTGGTCTATGGGCTCAATCCCACAGTTCTGTTATGGAAAAGAGACAGTTTGGTTTTACGCTTACTTATTGCCGGCAGCCGTTTATGGCCGTATTTTGGCAAAGTTGATAAAGTTTTTTACACAGTCCTGCCTCATCTGTGCTTCCTAGACTTCATATCATTTTTTCTATCTATTCTTTTTATTTAACAGCGTATTTTTGTTGAAAATCTTCCGTTTAACGTGTTCTGTGAAATGTCATTGTGGCTGTTGTACTGTTTGAACTGGTTTTGAGACTGCACACTTAATGGCAAACTTTAAAACTTCTTGAATGCATTAAGCCTTTTTTCAAGACAGCAAAACACAGTTCTTAAAGACTAACACAGAGCATACCATTAGAGACATGGCGAATCCAGCTGCAGTTTAATGTAGATGAGAAGAGAAAGCAGAAAAAGAACTTGAAGTAAAACCACAAACTGCTATGAAGTCACAGCGGGCAAACAGTATCTCTTTTGAGTCAGTTGTGGTTTTGCTCCACAGCTCTAAAAATCTGGAAGCGTCTGTGGAGGACAGTTCACAGTTTGAGAAGAATGACTGCTAAAGGACCTCACCCGGAGTTAAAGGTGTGCCGCGCGACTGGTTAAGTTATTAGTATGAAAATGTGGGTGCTGACTATTTTTTATTTGTCATTTTTGAGTGGTTGACCAGTTTGCAAATTTAGAGACCAGAGATTAGAGACCATATTTGTCTGATTTGTGACAGCAAAATTACGTCACTTATGCCCAACTGGGCGGGAGATTTCAGCCAGTGTTAAAGAAAGAAAAACTCACTATGATACTGAAATCACTGGAAACATACAAATTAATTATTTTTAAATTAAACAATCAAATTCAGCCATTACTTGAATTGTATATCAACAGAATATAAAAGAATAAAAAAAGCCAAGACAAAATCCATCTATATCCATAATTTCACATTTTGTTGCAGAACTTTTGTGGCAATCACTACAATGAAATGATTTCTGCTACTATCAATGACACTTGTGAACCTGTAACAAGTATTTTGCCCAAACTGCTCCAGTTGTGTCAGGTTTGAAGTTTCTTCCACAGATGTTCAATGGAATTGAGATCTGGTCTCATGGCCACTTCAGAATAGTCCAGTGCTTTTCTCTAAGCTTTTCTTGGCTGTGTTGGGTCCTTCTCCTGTTGGAAAATCCATGACCAGCTACTTAGACCAAGGTTTCTGACTCTAGGTAGCACTTTCTCTCCAAAATGCCTTGATAGTCTAGATTTGATTGTACCTTGTACAGATTCAAGATCCTGTGCCAGATGCAGCAAAGCAGCCCCAGAACATAACCCAGCCTCCTCCATGTTTCACAGTAGAGGCAGTGTTCTTTTCTTGGTAACAGAATGCCTGCACTTGTAGAGGCAACCTCGGACAATTTACAAACATCATAGTGCACATTCGAGCAATCGCCAATGGACTGTAATTTGATATATCGCAACTTTGAGCATTTTAACATACACATGATTTTAAGTCATCTGTGATAAATGGTTTGGTTTGGTGCACAGAAAGAAAGCAGTAACTATTAAATGCCTTGAACCTGATTTGAAATCAGTTTTACCCCAGTACATATTCTGTTCAGATCAAAAGGGCTGCCATCTGTGTTCAATAGAAGAGCATTTTATTCTCTGAAACCCAAGAAGTCATACTTGTTGTTGTTGTTGTTTTTGTTTTTGTTGTTGTTGGCACGAGTAGTTATTTTTCATGACTGCAAAACTTTTGAAAGGATAGGAAAAGCTTGTCAAACTCATCTTGCAGTGCATAGTAAAACTGAACAAAATGTGAACTGCTAAGTTACCACAGTTAAATAGTTGTGTTTATTTACATTGTATATCTTTTATTTACTGCTATGTAGATTAGTTTACTAGAAAGGTAAATTCATTTTAATAAAGATCAAAATTGGTCTGAGATTTTCCCAAGATGTCACCTTTCTGATTTTTGTGTTTGCTTTGTTGACTTCCAACTGAGTCAAACTGTAAGCTACTATATGAATGTTTTTGTTCATGTGTGTGAATGTGGCTGCTTTTGTTTTTTGGAGAAACAGTGTTGCAATCCCATTACCAGTTTTTGTTTTGGTGGACATTAGGTCTTCTGGGAGACTGCTAAGAATGGTCCTGGAGGCCACAGACACAGTTTTACCAGCACACACTTCTGTTTGGGACAAAAATAAGGAGCACAGCCTGCAGATAAACCATTTAAAATAATCCTAACACAATCCTAGAAGCACTCCGCAGTACCTAATAAGAAATTAACTTCAAATCAGATAAAGACTCCAAATCATCAGAGCAACAACTGCAAATGTAATTCTCCAACTGCAGCTGCAATTCTTTTAGAGATATTTCCCCATTGAATATTAGGATTTTCTTTGTTGTACTTTTGGATGGAACTAGTCTTTGCTCGAGGCGTCTCATCTTCACAACACCAAAGCAACTGTTTCTAATTAAATTTTAGTATCATTTTCGGAATAGTCTGAACCGAGAAACATTCTTCTAACTCTGGAGCTTTTACATTGTGGCTTGTGACTGTAAACACTCATAATATTACTCCACGGTTTCAGCCAAGAGAAAATAGAAACAGCATGAGAGTGCATGTGAGGCTGAAGAAATGGCCATGTAAAGAGAGAACAAACATCCAAAAGAGAGGGGCATTAGGGAGTATGGGATGATTCTGAATGCACTTGTATTCAAAGATTAACCTAACTTGTGGTATGTTGTTCAGTCTGATGGGGCGTTGTTGTTATCTTCAAAAGGAAGTTGTTACGCAATGATTTTTAAATATTTGAACTTGAAACTATTTATGTAACTATGTACTATTTTGCAAGTATTCTCGCTATGTCTGTATGTCTCAAAGTCAGTATTTCAAACTTGTTTTTGTTACTCTCATTTAGGGGTGGGCAAAAAAATAATAATATCACAATTTTTTGGAGTGAGATCACAGTTTTTATCATGATTAGACTGTGTTTTTTTCCTACTGTCTGTGAATCAAAACATCTGCCTTTTCAAGCAGTTCCTACCTACTATGATTGGTTAAATCCAGTTGTTATTCACTCAAGCAAGACAAAAGCTGACCAATAAGAGAAGTAGCTGGTTAAATGCTCACAATTAGACTTTTATCATGATAATGTCCAGCCCATACTTGCATTTAATCGGTGCCCACAATATACATTTTCAACACAATGATTTCTTTCTGCCAAATTAAAGAAACTGGTTGTTTTAAATATTATCTGAACATTTTGTACCAACAATTTATGTGTACAGAGAATTAGATAATTTAAAGCCCTTAAAGCGCAATTGTTTACAGAATTTTTATTTTATTTTTTTGCAAATTTAGAGGGTTTACTAAAGTTAGAGCTATAATATTAAAAGGACATTTGTGTTACCCTGACGTGTGGCCCACCCAGTCGGAGATCCTCTTTCTTCCTGAGCAATAGTACCCAGCTCTCTGCCTGCTTCTCTCCGGACAGCCTCCTGCTCTGGGGCCTAAAGAAAACAAACCAGGCCTGATTGTGAAAATAGTGCCGTAGGGCCCTCCTAGTGCCCAGTGCTTATCTCACACAAGGGCAGCTTTGTGCGGGATGGGGGGTTTGTCCTGACCCGCTAACACCCCACCAGGTGGAGACTTCCAGGTCCACGGTGTCCCTCTGCGCTGTCCTCCTGCACCTCCAGTCAGACGCCTGTGTGTGTTTTTAAAGGGGAGCAATGGAAAGCTGATCCATTGGCCCCTCACTGGTCTGGGGCCAAAAGCAGTTCCTCGACTGTTGGAGATAAGACTTCCCTAACAGACCACAAACCCTGATGATCAGATAACTCAATATGTGTTCATATTAGATGTTTAAACATTCATATGAGTGAACTTGAAGCGAAGGAGATGATTTTTCTATTGTATTATATTTGTCATCACCACTGCCCATGTTTTACCTTGGGGTTTAGCTGCAGCTTTGTTATGGCGCTATGTACAACAATACATCTAATTTTAGATCATATTATGAATGTTGTTTTTAAGATCTCAAAAAATGTATAATCAAGTAAATCATTTAAAGACAAATAAATGTAAAATTTTTTGCACTTATGTTTTGATTAATTTTGGAAACATTTCACATTTGACCAGCAAAAGGTTGTTTTCATGTAACATCATAACATTATATAAGCCAATAGTATTTGACACAGATGGAGATTCAACAGGTAAAATTAATGAGTCACTAAAATTGTATATTATGGAAATTTAAGAACAGTTATACACACAGGAGCAAGTCACTGCTTTTGTGTGTGAAATGTTACTAACGTGACTTTTGTTCACCATCCGGACTCATGACATAATCAAATTCTTCTTGTGAACGCAGCCTATTAACTTAAACAAAACAACTGACAAATATTGTTGCCGACATACGCTATCGCCTAGCAATGTAATTTCTTTTGAGCTGTTATAGCTTTCAGTTTTGAAGTATTAATATTCATGACTCTCTTGTGATTAAAAACACATTTAAAACACATTTAAAAGACTTTTTTGACAAGTAGCTCAACATACATTCTCTTTCTCAAGAAGAATAAGCAACCCCTTACCTATCAGCACAATCTTGGGTTATTACCGTAATTGGATGATCTTAAGTGTGTTGCTTTGACATGAATTTAAGCAGATAGTTCCCAGGTTGAAGCCAGCTTTGTCAATGAGAAGAAAAATGTTCTTGTTAACTGATTTGGTCTAATAGCAGTGATTTTGGTCAGGTAGCAGCTGTGTACACACCACACACTTCCACCATTTAAACTAACTCAACACAGAGTTAGACGTGAAGATAATACTTTTGGTTTCATTCGCCACCCAAGTCCGGAGAAACCAAATGAATGGGTGAAACTTGTCCGAACACATAAATAAGTAATATCTTCCACATGGAACAAAATACTGGAGAGCCCCGTTTGAGCGACATGTAAAAACCATATTCAGTTGGAATTCATTAGGAAAGTGGGGCTACATTTTTGCTCGATGGAAACCAAGAGAAATGAGAAATGTGGATGAGGTTGTTTTTTCCAAAGCCCTTGGAGAGTGAGCAGAGACACATGGGGCAGACTCCTGGATCAGCACCCTGCATGTGCGCCACATGTGCCGTCAACAGGGACACAACTTTTGGTAATTCTCCGATTCTCCGATCTCCTGGGTGTGTGGTTTCATTTTTGCGTTTATGTTTTCTAGGCTGTAGTCGACCAAAGACATTCTTGGTCGACTAAAAACATGTCCCATCGACCGATTAATCGACTAAAAAGGGGCTTGGAAAAGGCTCTGAAGCTAAAAGTCGAGTTATCAAAAATATTGCAAATCAATGCTAAAACTGGTGTCAAAATTTGAACAAATACCGATACCAATACCAAAATCTGATATTTCTGCAAAGAAAAAAAACAACACATTTTCTGAAAAGTTTCAAAATAATCTTGAGTTTCATCAAAACTGGTTTGAAACTAAAATGTTTGATCATAAACTTGGATTTTGTGTTGAAAATGTGAGTCCATTGTATACCAATCTGACTTTCTTGAAAGGACATTCTAATTCTCATTGTGGTATCGAGAATCAAGTTTATTCCTTAGTATCAAAATCAAGTTGGAAATGTTAGTATTGTGACAACTCTGCAAGAAACCTAGCTCAAAAAGACTAATAATATTATGTAGTTCCTGCAAAAAATATAGTTTATACAGAAAATGAAGAGGAATAAAAAGGCAGTTCAGATCAATGATTCTGTTACTGTTGAATACAAACTCCTTATAATCTAAATAAAGAATTAGTCGACTCATAAAATGTTGGTCGACCAAGACTCCATCGATCGATTAATCGACTAAACGACTAAAAAACTACAGCCCTAATGTTTTCGTAGTGCTCTCTGTGTGAATGTTATTTACTTTTATTAACTTGTTACAACTACATCATCTCCGAAACATAAACACATAAGTATTGTCAGCAAACTCACTGTTTTGAATTAAAACTGCACAAAAACCGGTGCATGCAGTGGGTCATAAAACTGAAAAATTACTGACAATCAATGGTGTTTATGAAATGATTCTGCTGACACAACTTTCTCTGTGGTTGGTGGTACTTAGTGGTAGGAGCGTTACAAACCATTGGCAGACTTTGCAGAGGACTAAACAAGAGCACATGTAAACCAGTGAATGTTGTGGCTCTTCTCTCCTCGGTCTTTCGCTGGGATCAGTCTAGCCCTTCCATTAGCAGCGTGAGCAGGCCCGGGGCACAGGCAGGAGTGTGACCACAGATTATTGTCCTGTATGCTTGTTTGGGTTAAGGCTTTAGATGGGGAAATGGGATTAGGACAGGCCCGGCTGGAGAGACACACTTTAATGGGAAGCAGAGAGAGGAGCGCTGGCCTGATCCTCCTGCGCAGGCTGAGCAGAGCGATGCTGTTATTCCACCTGATTGGATTAGCCCCCTGTTAAATGTTCGGCGATAAGGGGCACCACTGCGCGGAAGTACAGATACTGTACGCTAACAATCACATACTGCCACCATGGTTCAGACGAGAGACAAATTCTTCTGTGTCGTATGTCGTCCTTTTGCAAACACGGAGAGAAAACAGCCCATGAATAGTTTTGTTTAGTTTTTGTAGCAGAGCAGGTGTTTCACTTAAGTGTTTACTCTGTGACCCAGAAATCTCTAAGTTGCTGACTTAGCAACAGTTTTAGGAAATAAATGTCTGATTATTTGACATGACCTGCTTTAAAAATAAAATCTTTGGGATTTATGTAAATAAAATATATTTACATACGATATATTTTCATTTTGTCAGTTATTACTATTTCATTTTACGGTTAATATTAAGTGAATGTCCAAAATGATTCAAATTCAAAAAGGGGTTTAAAGTGCAAAAAAATATAAATTTTCACTTTCTTGTAAAGCCTAAAACTCTGACATGTACTTCCTGGTATGTCCTTACACACCCCGGGGGTCTTTATACCCTCGAGAACAAGATTCTGTTCTGTGTGTGAACTAAACCCTGATGCACAGTTACAGGTGGAGGCTCTACTTTTACAGATTAATGCCATTTGGATCCAGCTCCGCGGCTAGCCTAACTCAACACACAGAACAATAAGTAGCCATACCATAACAATTAAATAACATCAGCATTTCTGGATAGAAAATACATTATAATAGTTGATTCCAAGAAATATGAGTGAAAGCTACACGCATCAGCCTTGTCATAGAGCACTGTGAACAGAAAAGGTACTGCCGCTCATTTTAAAGCAAAGGCTTTTAGTTTGATAAATTATATATGTAAAATCTGAAATACAGTTATTTCTCCAAATATAATGCTTTTTTTTTTTTTTTTTAATAACCAAACAATCAGCCTAACATCCAGCTTTTCTCATGACGTCCTCCTGAACTTTCCATAGCAGCACATCTTATAGGATTATATCTTTAGTGAATATGAGTCAATATATTTGCATGCATTTATCCAGGCTTGAGACCAGCAGGACAAGATCGAGATTCTGTATCTGTGAAAAAAAAATTAAAAATCACACACACGGTACACTTGATAAGGATGGGATTTAGCATGCTGGAGATTTTTATATGTATGCAAATGTAGACTCCAACTCGCTAATTACAGCCTCTCCACCAATCAGACAGTAATTACTGGTATCCTGCCTGCCTTTCCTTCCAATGGCTGAGCAGCTAATTTGAGCAGTGGTTTAAACAGCTGGAAAAAGCACGCTGTTGCAGAGCTGGTGGCCTGTGTGAGACTGTCTGTGCTACTATTTGTGTTTGTGGATACTACTTTTTGAATATACCAACTTTATTACTATATTGGATTAGACTGGGAGAAAAAAGTCTGGCGATACACTTAATTTTACATCATTGACTGACAAGAGCAGTCAAGATTTGTAGACCTAGATCCATGACCCTTTGACTCTAATCTGAACTACTGACTGGTGTAATCAGCCTGGCCACTGGGGTCAGAGGAAACTGTAGTAATCAGAGAAAAGCTATAGAAACCAGAATAAATAAATATACTGAAGTGTGGTGCACCTGACTGTGTGCCCCCCCCTCCAAAAAAAAACCTGTAAAATGGTGTCGGTATGTGGAGCTACACTTGACAGTAGATGGCGCCAATCCCAAGAGTACAGTTTAAATACAGTATAAAAGTTGTTCCTGGTTTCTTTGTTACTTCCGTTTCCAGTGCTGGGCGGCTGATCCACGTCAGGTTTAGTCTCATATTCATGGATCCATGATGATCACAATGCCGTCTGTGCAAGTAAATGTAGCTTCTGTAATTCGAATGAGTTTGTGCCGATGTTGTTGTTGTGTATTCTGACTGCAAGACAGGTTTAGTCCGCAACACGTTTGAGTTTTTTGTTTAATTTTTTTGCAAGCTTCCTGTTAAACCAGCACCAATCCACTGTGGTCCGTATTTGTCCAAAGCCACATAAATGCCGTGAAGTCTGTGTAACAGGGGTGGTTCTAAGCATTGGTTTTAGGCACTTTATAGAGTCTGCAGAACCAGCTTGAGCCTGAATCACCTCCAATCCAGAGTCAGTGTGCACCCAGCATCAGTCCAGTCCAGTCTGGCTGTGGTTGTTGTCTTCACGCTTCACTTCGACCAACTGTAGTCTTGAGGAACCTGGACGTTTGTTGTAGCTGGCCATGCGACAGTCAGAGCCCCGGTTAGAGTTGGTCAAAGCTTAGGCTGTTCAGACGAGGCAGATGGTGTCTAGTGTCGATAACACAGAGTGAAGCAGTAAACCTCATTCTGTGTTTCTTTTGTTCTCTCTTTATGTCAGGTCTAACTAAACAAACTAAAGGAACTATAAACATCAAGTTACATCTGAAAATGTGAACCGATAAACT
This sequence comes from Mugilogobius chulae, assembly GCA_038363315.1. Lineage (NCBI taxonomy): Eukaryota > Metazoa > Chordata > Actinopteri > Gobiiformes > Gobiidae > Mugilogobius > Mugilogobius chulae. Next base: position 36,071,102 of record CM076397.1, read on the forward strand.
GAAATGTGAACCTTAGAACTGCACTAAATGTGAGTACTCGATTTACATTAGTCAAATAATAATCTTTGCTAAATGAAAAACTTGTGTGAAACATACCTCCACAATGTTGCCTTTTGTTCAGTTTAGTCATTTTCATTTTCCGCTCATGACGTTTCTTTCCCTTTTATTATTTACAGTTCAAGTTAGTGTATTTTATTTAGTTCTTATAGTTGATAGTGTAACGAAGCGTTGTTTCAATACAAGCTGCTGAAATTCAGACCAAAGATAGTGTTTTCATGTTATTCAGTGCAATGCATAAAACATAATTACTTCCACATGTAAATAGTTTTCAAGTGTTTGGAATAAAGTTAAATTTGGAAAAGGCACAAAGCCCGTAGCTCATATTTTCAAAATGCTGGGAGAATTATCTTTCTGCTGAAATCATTCTCTGGGCTTGTTGTAAAGGTCAGAGGTCATTGGATGATCCATGTGATCGAACACAGAAGTGTTGCATCAAAGTCTTGGACTGAGTATGTCTGTAGTACGTTATGTGATTCTCCCCTGAGTCTGATCAAAGTGATCAATAATAACTGAAATCTCCATCCTCAAACAATCACCTTGTAGTTACTAAATGCAAAAATAAATAGCCCAAAAGACCAAAGAATTCCTTGTCTAAGTGGACCCTTTCCCCCTCCTCCCAGCCTGCTTAAAAGGGGAAGATAAAATGTTCCAGAGACAGAGGACCAAGCACCATTTCAAAGATGTATCAGAGGGCAACGATGGAAAAGTGCTTTTAATCTTGTGTAACTCTATAGGCCTCTAAATGGGAACTGCTTCAGAGAGGGGATCTTTTAAAGCGGACATATAATCCTAATTAAAACACTGAACAGAGCTACCACTGGATCTAAGCGACTTCAGCCATCTTCTGCTGCGGCTCCTTTATTGTTGTTGATGTCACTCTAATGAAATAATGGACACGAGCTCAAGAATCTAATCAGCCATTACTGTGGTGTAACGAGTACCTACATGGGCTATTTGAAGCATCTTTTCAAGTTTTATCTTCACAAACAAACTTAACTGTATATGGTTTTGTAGTTATTAGAGTACAAAACTTTTTCTTTTTTTTCCAGTATTAGTGTATGGTCTCCCTTCTATCCCAATAGCCCTTCTCACCCGAATTCCCCCAGCACCTCCCTTCCCCTCCATTGATCAGAGTAATTGAGAACAGTCGCGTACCCCCACTCCTCAACCATACTCTCCCTCCTCCCCCGCCCCTCCCTCCCAGGGCCTCATGAAAGCTCAGACATCTGGTCCACATACACCCCAAAGTCTTCATTCCCCAGTCAGTCAGTCAGTAACCTCCAAAACCCGTCCGGCCGGTGCGGGAACTCCAGACACATTCCCAAGAACATGAGTGGAGAAGCAGAGCATTCGAATCCCAAATACAAGGGATGCTTTGACTGATAAATGAAATAGAGACTTATTAGCAGGGTTTCTCTAAGGTCTTAAATAGAAAAGTTTGATTTTAAGGCTGTAAAAAGTCTGAAATTTGTATGTTTTGTGGTCTTACAAAGTTCCTAAAAAGTCTTCATTTTGATCGTGTTGTTAGAATATTTTTTAGTATTCTTCTTACTGACTTTGTCTTGGACAGAACAGTGTCGTGTGAAATGGACAACAAAATGAAAAATATGATGTAACAGAATAATTGCTTAAGATTAGGGCTTTGGGAAGTCACCAAGTCATGGGAGAAATGAAAAAAAAAAAAAAAAAACTTCAAAGATATAATATTTACTTGATTGTTATGGCAACTATACAAATGTTTCTTCACACTAGTTGAATGCTGCATTTCATGCAACTAGGAGGTCGATAGTTTCCAGTTGAACACAGTTCAAAGCGTTCCAACAGCATCAACTTGTATGCAATTATTATGGTTAATGCTAATGTGGCAGGGTAGACTGTGGGCAGCCTATATGCCACTTAGAAACAGTAACATTCACCTATAAAAGCGTTTCCATGCCCACTTTTGACCGCTGACCTCACACTCTTACTTCCTGTCTCCACTCGTGCAAAAAGTAGTAGCACTGATTCATTGTTTGATTGTAGTGCTTACTGCCATGGGTGTGTAAGCTGTGACGCTGCTGCTGTGGCCACGTACTGGTAGTCAGGTGTGGCGTTCCTATCAAAGCCTTTGCTGATCACGTCCATCTACTAAGGTCAGGTGTGTAGCGTAACCTAGCCGCTTAACTATAATGCCTGCGGTATATTTGGAGCTAATGTTTATTTAATCTCTTAGATGTGCGCCATGGAGCTAAGGAGCGCTGTATTGCCTGGCCTTTCTCTGCCTTTAGTTTGTGTGCAGCAGCTACTCGAACAAGCCAGGTGGACAGAATGTACTTTCAAAGAACTACTAATCCATAAACAGTCTACTTAACTCACTCAAACCAAATGCCAACAGATTTAACTTAATTTATAGAAGTTATACTAATAATTGTTATACTTGCTTTTGAAATTTAGGTCAAGCTCTGATTATTGACAACAAATGTACGTGTCTTACCTCTTGCCTATTGGTCTTGGGCCAACTCTCAGGTGTCGTTGCTGGTAGTTTATGTTATTATGTTAAATTACTTTTTAGTTTAGTTATAGAAAGTGAAGGTTAGGGTTAGGGTTAGGGTTAGCTTTACTTTTTGTGGTAGGCCTTACTGTTGATCTCACGTGAGGTGGGAGTAGTACTGTATTTACCACTTTTTCCAGTGAGAGGTTGCCGGTACACACCAGTGCCTACTAAAATACTACTCTGAACTTATATATTGATCATGTATTTATATCTGTATCTGAACCATGCATGTATATTGCATGAAACTGTGAGATGTCCCAGCCTGTCTCCAGCAAAGAGGACAGACATGAACAGCCACTACCTTACAAGAATAACTGACTAACTTATTTCTGTAGTGTATTGCTTCATGTCGACAGTGGAGGTCGATATGATATGAGGTCTGGGGCTGTTAAACCTTGTGTGTGTGTGTACGAGAGCGAGTGCAGGATCCACGGACCAGCGACAGCGACAGCAGCAGCAGCAGCAGCAGCAGCGACTTCGGTGGTGTAAGTTACGTGTTGCAGATACAGATCAGGCAGGGACAGATTTAATTAACAGATATCTCTCCTTAATGTAGATTCTTTTGGCTCCCTCCGATACATCCCTTGTGCTTATCCAACCAGAAATAACTTATCTTGCCTCTGCTCTAGTCCTAATGTATTTCTCGGGGCGTTTAAAGGGATTCTGAGGAGAGACTCAACCTTTCTATTTCCTCACAGAAAACGACAAAGAATGCGATTAGTGCTTGTACAATTGTCACTAAATGTGCTCTTTGTTTAACACATGAACACTGCAAGCTGTCGTATGTGTGTGTGTGTGTTGCAAAAGGGAGAGTGTGTTAATTTGCGGCCATAAACTAAAGCTAATAGAGATTTGCCCTTTTAATATCTTTCAAGGTGACCAGATTACTGACATCAATTAAAGCAGGTCCCACTGGCTGCACGCCCACAGCACACACTCGCTCGCTCTAGAGGAAGGAAAGGCATCATCGTTCGATAAATCAGACTCGGCAAGTTGGTGGCGGGGGGAGAGATGAGGGAAATGAGAATCACAGAAAAAAAAGTACAAAATAGGACAATGAAGAGAAGACATTTGAGAGTATCCGGTCTACTTTGACCAATAGTTTATAGCAGAGAAAGTGAATTGATATTTATGTTAAAGTAATGTATGGTGTGTCATTGGATTGATTTTAAATTGTGTTAAAAATGCACTTTCAGCTGATTGTTTGTGAGAATAGTTACAGCTACATGTATGATGATTATACGCCCAAAGCTGCTTGAATTATTGTTCACTGTCTGATAGTCTTTATTTGGCTGTGAATCATTGGGCCAGTCCACCTTTTATGTCCCTAGTTACACTTACATTGCTTTTTTTAAAGATGGTGTAACTTTTTGACTTGTAAATTGGTAAACTTTGATTTTCCACGCTGGGCAATATGTCATAAAAATCGAATCATGAGCTCCTCCCTGTGACAATCTGCTTTTTTCATGAAATCGTCATCTCGGGATTTCCCATTTCTGTATTTAATACAGACTTTGATTCCATCCTTTTCTTAGCCTCAGAGTTGCCAAGTATGCTTCTTTATAGCAACATTAGACTTTGTTTTGTTTTGTTTTTTTTCCATCTCTTATGAATTTATTGGGGGTTTTTTTTGGGCTGCACTTTCAAGTTATAAAAGAGGTGGATTAACTTTTTTTAGATCTGATTTATAAATATAATGGACTTTTAGCATATTTTCTTGTCTAAAAGTCATTATTAATGGCTAGAAACTTGTTTTGTTTAGATATACAAAATTGTAATTAAACTATTCTTCAGGTCGAAAGTAGAGGTCACCTAGACATTGACCGTGAAGAAGGAACTTTCTAAAAAAAAAAAAAAAAAAAGTTGATTGTATTTACCTCAAAAACGATTTCAAAATAGACAGTTTACAAGAATCGTGATCAAATTGAAATCGTGATCTGGCTGAGGATATTTTTTGCCACATCGTCCAGCCCTATTTTCCACTATAAAGTATATGATAAAGGCTGTCTGAAATGAATAAAGAATTTAGTTCTATTCTGGAGCAGAATGCAGCTCTCTGATTGGCTGAGCTTGGGTGGTCCACTCCCAGTGTTGAAGGATTTATGAGAGGAAAACCTGTTGCTGTATGAAAATCAGCTACCCCACCTTAAATAAAGTATTAAACATACATGATCCATTCTGCTATTACAGTCTTGTCTCACACAGATAAATGTCAGGACAATGGGATGCTTTTTTAGTCTTGAGAGTTTTGCCTCTATCCCTTTTTAATTGAGAAACTAATTTATCTTGATTTAACATCTGCCTTTTCCGATGTGATTTACAAAGTCAGATTTATATACGTATATGCTGTGGTGGAAAGTGTTTAAGTGTGTGGTTTGGTAATTTGTCCATTAAATCAGAACTGAACAGACTAGTGCAGACGGGGCTTAAAGTGATGGGAGTCAAAGAACATCCATCTTTAGATCAGATATTTGAGGGGATTGTTGATCTCTGACCTCTCATGTCTTATTCTCCAACATGAGCTGCTCCATCCGGACGCCGCTTTAGAGTTTCAACAAGAAACAAAAAAGATACTGACAGGTATAAAAACTCCAAAAAGACGATGCAAATGCAATTAGTAAAGTTAAGGTGCGATAAACTAATCAATAACTGTTGAAAAATAATTAATAATGTTAATATTGAAACATGACAGCGCTTGATATTTATTGCGATAATAAGCATGAACGACATAAAACAATTAACAAAATGAATTATGCAGAATGCCCATTAACACATGCGCATACACACACAATGAATCTGTCATTAAATGCACTAAAATACAATCCAGTGACATATAGCACTCTGTTTAAAAGCATACTTTGAGGTGGGATGAAGAACTTTAATTAACCTAGCTTTGCAGATTGGAGGAGAGAAGCAGTTATCCTGTGGCCTCTGGCATGGCGCCTGTCCAGCAACGAGAGGTGAAATATATTCTTATAGATCTGCAGTCAGAGCCATGCAATATTGTGCCTCACACTCCCACATTAACCTTCAGTGTGAGCACGGACACACATCAGGACAGGAGAGATGGAGGAGTACACAGGACACACAGGAGATGGGACAATTTCAGGTTGATTTATTCGCAAAAAAACACGCAATAAGCTCACTGTTAATTTGTTGATAAAAGTCCTTCACTTACTTTAAAAAACATTTTATTTACTCAGATATCTTTATGAATATATCTAAACATGCTTCAGCTCACTTCTTTAAATGGACAATTCTGCTTTAATTGTGTTCTTTGACTAACCCTTAACAGTGCTTTCTGTCTGATTTAGGTCAGAGCTTACTTGTAAAGGTTTTACTATCCACCAGCGTCCCCAGTGGCTTGTGCTGTCAGCTCCCTCGCCCCCTCTCAGTGACTCTTTAGACCTTGGGTCCAGCTTTCCCAGACGGTGATTTAAAATAACAATTGCATGCATATCAGATTTCAGGCCTCACAAATACATGTGAGATGAGGTAATGTGATCAGTGCAGAGCGCCATCCAAACCACTGGGCGCACACTCTCTCCCTACACGTGTCTGTTGCATGTGTTTGATTATATGTTCTTTGCACATTTTGGGTAAAAACATTAGTTTAATATCATCAATATGGACTTCACAAAAACACAACGGCCTTTTTGTTTTTTAAAATTACATTACTCCTAGTTTATTTTTGTCATCCCATAAATTTGGATTTATTTACATGATTGAGTTTTGTATCAATCTTTGTTTAGTCTTGGCTTGACATTTCAGCTCTTCTTCTAGTTCTTTGTTATTCAATCTCCATAGTATTTAATGATTTTACTTTAATCACACACAACAAAGCATATTGTAAACTGTGTTAGTAATAGACTATATGCTGCATGGAAAAATTGGTTAATTATGTATCTACTTATGAGGCAATAATAAGCTATTATCCTTTGCTATTATCCAGTGTCTTAAGTTTTATTTTACCCATTACAATTCCAGCCAAGTATCATTCATTTCCAATTGTCAAGCGCTATAGAGTGCTGTCTGTTTTCAATTAGACCCCACCTTAAAGCGGCATTAAATTTTTACATGGTTTCATTGAGTCAAAATTACAACTCAATTAATACCCCATAAAATGGTCAGAGAGTTAACGACTGAGCGGCAGCGGCGTATCATTAAAATCAGAAGACTGAGGCTGAAGTGGCTCGCTGCACACCGAGGAACATGGGATGCCTGTCGACCCAGCCAGTGCCAGTGAGTAAACACTAATAATAGCCTCCATAAAGCCTCTCATATGGTTGTGTGGGCCAGGCCTGCAGGGACCATTAAAATGCTGTGGCTTAAGATCCCATTGCTTTACTCTGTCTGACACTGGAGGATGGCAGAGTGGTGAGGTGATAAGTAGAACTGGTGAAAACAAAGAACCACAGGGACAGATACGACAAGCAATTAGAGCCAAGACTAAAATGGCTATTATGCAAGAAAAGGGAGTGCAGGTGAGTGGTGCAGAGACAGATTAGAGCAGAAATAGAAGGGGATCGCTTTTATGATTAGCATAAAGATATACCTATTTGTGTCTATTGTGGCTTACTTATGTGGATTAAGCCTAGGAGATATTTAAACTGCATGTAGGCTCATAATTTATGTATTACGTCATTGCTTTGTATATCTAATTTTTGCTATTTTCATTCCAAGGCACTTTGGATGCTTTGGATATTTTAAGTAACGACTGAACAACCCCAAACGTTCACTTCACATTTATTAACTATAGTTCTTTTCATTACAGCCTATGTGGCAGTCGGGCTATATGCGGTGAACCTGCAGGCTTGGTTCCTAATGGGGCGACAGACTGGGCCTCCCCGTTCTGTCAGGTGGAGCTAAGTGGACAGACAGGCTGTTATCAGTAAACCACAGCCACCGGTCCTCCCCAAAAATGGCTTCTCGTTAGCAGCCTGGCTTTTCTTCTCTTTTGGGTTTTCGACTATTCTCAGCAGCTTATCTCCAACCCCAATCCTCCCCTGTGCAAAGAAACTCCTTTGTGCACAAGTTCAATTGCAAAACCAAACATGACATGGTTATTAATCTACTTTTGTTTTTGGAAAGACATTAGCAGTAAAGCGAAACAATATAAAAAGATTTGGTTACAACTTAGCCAAGGATTCAAGTGAGTTAGCAGTGTCAGATTACGGCTTGATTTAGGTTGTGTTATATTGTGCTTCACACACTTTCTGTTCGCTTTTCCCCACCTGTTTCTTCTACTTGTCAGCTTCGGGCCGATGGCAGACAGAAAAGCTGCAACAATGTATTTTTAATCTGATCTATATCGGTCTAATCACAGTTTCATCTCTTTGAGTTCAGGTGAGTGTGAACTGACAGATGGATGATCCAGTCAGGGGTTTACATAGTTTGTAAATGAAAACAAACATGGCTGTTCATAGAGGTCTTTTTTCAAACAAGTTTCTTAATGCAGTTTCAAATTTACACTCCTCCCAGTGGGCGGGAAAATCTACCCGAAAACTGTATAAAAATCCAGCATCTCAAGGTGCTTCAGATAAAAATGACTTGGATGAAAGTCAAGTCTTGATCATCTAAGCTTGATCATCTGATCATTTTGATTGTTTAAGCTTGTTCACCAGACAACCTCTGAAACCTCTTAACTCTCAAAAAAAAAAGAAGAATGAGCTTGATCAGAACTGAGATTAAATGTTAACATAAAGACAGCTCAAAAGCTAAGCAAAACAAGACTGCTAGTACTTGGATGGGAGATTGCTGGAACACCGGATACCACAGTACAATTGGAAGATACCTCCCCAGTGTCTCAAGACCCTGACTTGATTTTTTCATGTAATGTGCTTTGACTACCTTGGTAAGTGGAAAATGTATTTATTTATCTTTTTTTTTTCAATTCCTGCATTTAGAGAGCTTTATTTTCGAAGAAAAAGACATGTAAACACTTAATTTCTAATGGAAATGTTTTTTTTTTCAGATTTAAACCTAATTCCGAAGTAAGTGGGTGGTTTATTCCGCTTTTAAATTCGAATAGCTTTATTCTTTTCTCATGTAATACTTTATTTTTATTAAAATATTTAGTTCGCACAGCGCATGCTCGGGCGTTGCCTTTCTGATACAGTGATGCTCGGCAAGTTGTACACGAGAGTGTATGCCAAGACGTGCGCTGATCCGACACGTGGAATGCTGCCTCCAGCTCACAGAACGTTATGTGGGGCATGATGATATGATTCTCCAGCTCCTTAGAGACAATCATCGGAACGACTCCTAAAAAAGTTAGTATTATGTTTGTGTCACAAACAGGATATCTGCGTTACAACAAACCCAGGTGATAAAAAAAGTCCATTTTTATCCAGCTGATGTGTTTTTCCGGTAAACGTAATTCTGTAATGTAAGCTCCCGGTCCAATCAGAACTCTTTCTAACCCCCAGACATTAAGCAGACTTTAAATAAAGCCTTTATTCTGAATTATTATTTCTATGTAAACTTGAATGAAAATATTTTAATTTCAAACTAATTAATTTGGACTTAAGAAACATCTTGTAAATGTGGCCATTGCGATATCAAAATCACAAATCAAACCTATTCTTTAGTCATGATTTGCAGTAAGCTTTAAAAATGTAACTGCACTACAGCGGATTCACCTTTGCACAGAGTTCACTTTCCATATATTTCTACTTTTGATCCCTGGATGTGCACAATTAAAGTTCCCTGTGTGCTCCGTGGGCCCATATGTTCTGAGTGAGTGGTGAAGCTGTTGAGAAAGAGAAGTGTTAACCTCCTCTCCAAAACCGCAGGCAGAAGGCTCGCATTCCTGCTTCTGAACTCAACGTGATGTTTATCTGCATCCATGCACTCGGTCTCCATAGCAACCCTAACCACGTACACTGACTGGCCTCTTCTAATTTTTTCCTACTTTTTTTATTTCATCACTGGGCTCCCATGCGCACACTCCTCACTAAGATAAACAGAGATGGAGCCCATATTCAGCCAAGCCTGCGTGAGTTTATTTTGAGTGCGCGCCCGGTTAGGTCCATGACGCGATTTCGCCATCCCTCTCACTTTTCGCAGCTTGAGACCTGGAAGACGCTCAGGGTTTGTGAAGCAGAGGAGAGACTTGGGCTGCGGTTTGTGAAAGTTGGCTCCGCTTCATCTCGAGACATAACGCCCCAAATAGTTTCAAGGCGTTCATAGCACGGCTTACGACATGTTACATTTCAGACCAATCCAAATCTGCTGGGAGCTGGAGGATTTATTATTATTGTTTACACATAATGAAGTAGGCCTGCGCTACATAGTGCAAAGTTGTTGTGATTTATAGTAGTGTGAGACTTTTTCTTCTTTTTTATTATTATTTTGAGCTAAAAAGGTTAGTTCTTTAATTTTATAGAATTGTTTTTTGAAATGGTTTCATTTAAAATTATGTTAAATACAGGTTTATGCCGACTATGTAAGCCTTTTATTGGGAGTTTTTAACACTACAGACAGTTTATACAGTTTTAATCTTGACATTGAGGAAAATAAAAGTAGCTCTGCCCCTTAAAAAACAATACAAGTAAGTTGATTTGAAAATTTTGTTGGACTGACTAAGAAGCATTTGGTTAGCATCTGTTAGCATGACGACAATGGGTTTTGAAAGTTGTGAAATGAGCTTAAACTCACATCTTGGTGAAGATGTATTACGTAAAAAGCCAAACATGTGAACAGCTAAAAAGAGTTTAATTTAAATTATTATTTTTTTAGATATAGTGCTTTTGTAACTATATAAATATAAATTGTTAAAAAATCATTGCGATGCACATACAGAATATGTGACACAAAGCAGCTTCACTAACAACTCAACCACAGCTATTCCTACCGTGGATGTGTTATTGTTCTCCTTCTCTCCCCGTTCAAGTTGCTCTAGTGGCCACTCTGCTAAACTGCAGGAGTTGGGCCCAAGAAAAATGTTCCCACAGAGTGTCCCAGCATTTTGGGAGACTTCAAATTGCTTGTGCTTGGCTGACACGACTTTAGCTTTAACAAAACTAAGCTTTTCCAATTTTTCCAAAGCTCCGAGCACTTAAACGATGTTTAGCCTAGCTTAGCGCTCTGCCTGCTCCCCCTGCTCAGGCCACCATCGCGCTGATTGGTCAGAGCTGATCTTATCATCACATTTTTAATAGTGGGAGACGCTAGCACATAGTCAGGAAATAGTTCAGGAAACAAATTCTTTTTCTGCTTCAGTGCGCCACTGAACACAAAGCACTGAAACCAACGCGGCCGCCATCTTGAATTGATCTTCGAGTTCTAATTACCAGTATACTCTTATGATTGTATAGGCTATGCTACTGCACTACATTCATGAAAAACTAAAATAGCAAAGCTTTATTGTCTGTCATGTGTAACCATGGCAGAAATGCTCATCCACACACGTCACTTAGACATGAAAAGAAACTATAAAAGATTGCCAGGGAAACAATATTGCAGATATTTGTCATCAGCATTTGAGCCCTTCCTTCAGCGCGTCTGGAGCAAAACAACCAAACTCCCCACAGAAAAGTCTGGCCCAGGAACACAAACCCAAAAACTTCTTCCTGGTGAGGTGAGGGTGCTGGCCACAATGCCCTCTCAACTTATTAGCTGATGTCAAAGTGTCGTGTGAAATATTGTCCACTGAGACAATAAACTGCCATATAATAGCTAAAAGTTCTCTTCATTAGAGGAATTGTAGAGGCAGAATATAAAAACATGTATTCATTGCTAAAGTCTAAATGAATTCTCTTTATTTACTTTTGAATATTTGTAACTACTTTTTCCATAAACATTTGATGAAAACACGCCACGCAAATTGTCTTTTTACATTTTTGTATTCAGCAGAGAACACTTGTCAATCTAAACATATTTTTTCACAGTTTTCTTATCACACATGCAATTAAGGAGCCCAACATGCTCATTTTGAGTTAAAAAATGTCCGGGCGCTGGTGAGAAGATGCCCAGACACACAGTAATATACAAGCCTGTAAGATGATACTTTACTCTCTTAATTAGCACTTCCCTTTTCCCATTCAGCCGGCGTTCCAATGGTTGACTATTCCTTTATTAGGCAGGATTCCATCTCCAGCTTTCCAATAGGCACTTAACTGCAGCCCTAATAGAGGATTTTCCCACACTTTCACTGACAAGGCATTCGACTGAGAAGAGTTAATTTGTTTCTAATGCTTGGCTAATGGAGGGTCCTGAAACAGCAATCGAGCACTGGATTTTTGGGGATTGACTTCTTCTGCCACATCTTCAAATAGTTTATGATGAGAATAGTTTTGCCCCTAAACCACTAAATTGCGTTTCCTCTTGAGTAAGGAAAGAAGGGTAAAAGAAACAAACTATTTCATGAAGAGTGTTGCTGTTTATTTTTATATTGTTATTCATGGAGGATGTCAAAATGGGCTCTATGGGCTATCTCAGGCCTGCAGTCTTCAGTCAGTTAACATGTGAGTGACAGGCGCTGGCACTATCAACTGTCCAGCTCTGCAGCAGGGATGTCACTGGTAGGACCGAGGGGCGATGGGGTGAAGAGGGGGAGAGCGACTGATGCCAGGGCTCAAAGCTTTAAATCATTCTATTTTAGATCCCCCAATAGTCATTCACTCTTGTTTTTACTCTGCCTGGCAAAAATATTTAGTTTATTATAGCACACACTTGCATTGTTTCAATAATGTTTGTACAACATTATATTGATCTTTAACCAAGCTTTGTACTTGTAAAGATAAAATACGTTTCACCAACGTATCCCAAAGATTCTCAGTGGGGTTAAGATCTGAGCCCTGTGGTGGTCGGTCCATGTGAAAGTGATGTCTCATGCTCCTGTCCTCTTTCACAGTGTGAGTCCTATAGATAGAATAACCTGGAACTTCAGAATGTTCAGGTAGCTGATCTTGTTCATATTTTTTTCCAGATAGTATAGAGTAAAGGGCTTATAGGGCATTTGTCTATTGTCTGTTCACTAGTCAGTGTATTCACCCTTCAACAAAATGAGTGCAAGTTTGGTGCTAATCTGGAGTGGTTCTACTTAGAAAGTGCTTCAAATCAATGTGTATATTTTTCACGGAGACTGCAGCGGTCTAATGTGACTTTCAAGTCATAATACGAGCATTCTCGTGTAAATCCAGAAGAATGCTCGTATTATGCTCAGATTTGCCCATAAGAATTGGCAAATCCGGACCACAGTGAACTGGAGCTGGTGTACAAGATAGTCAGTGGAGTTAGACTACCAACACATCTGATGCATCTCTTTTGAGTGGTGACTAAGTTAGGGCTCAGCCAAAAAGAAAAAAAAAAAAAAATCACGATAGAAAAGTGTTTATAGTGTCATTTCTCTTCTATTGTTTTTTTGGTTTCTGTGACATGTGTTATAGCGTAACGTCAGGAAAATCATAGTTAATATAGTTTTTGTACATCGAGTTAATTGAATCTTGCACTTTCTCATTGAAATATGAACTGTCGAAATCACAAAAATTAAAACATCAGTCATATCAAAACTGTAATAAAATCTACTGGAACAATAGAATATAAATATAACATCTGAAACATTTACAGTTAGGTGTACAGAGAGAATTTGCGTAGTCCAGTCCAAACTGCCCAAGTAGAAAAAAAGACTTTATTAGACAAAACTTCAAAATAAAAAAACTTGTGTTAGCAGTTTTAGAAGCCCACAACCTCTTAGCTTTTCCCAAAGAAAATGCATATTCATTGACCATAATCTATTAAAAGAAATTCAGTCACATTATATATTTTCTCCTCTGTCCTTTGAATAATTAAAGAAATATGTAATGTAATTTCAATGCAGATGTTCAATTTTATCTCTGGAACGTGAACACACATCATGTTGTCCCACACTGGCCTTGGCTTAAAGTCCTGCTCAGCAGTTTTCATGCAGGAATGTGCACCATATGGATGTACACAGATGTAGAATGGACAGGAGGTGACAGCCCACAGCGCCTGGGGCAGTGTCACGTCTTCTAAGAGGTCCAGAGTGGAAGGTTATGAGGACTATACTTTAATAAGGCAGCATCAGCTTTGGGACCGACAAGAGCCTATAGATCAAGCACAATTCACCACGGGAACAACTGTATCTCATTAGGGAAAGATCAAAAGGAATATCATTTGAGAGACAGAGCTAATATGTTGGATTGGCTTTTGTTCCGATGTGAACCAACCTGCAAAATAATCTTTCCTACAAGGTCAACATAGACTCTTTATGGATTCTTTAATGCCATTTTCTACTGACTCCAATGAAGACAGGGACACAAGCTATTGATCTACACCTCAGCGTTGTATATTGGCGCATTCAACGTACGTTTGTCCCTGTGCCAGAAGAAAATACAGTAGGCTGTGTGTGCATGTGTATCTATGGGGCTTTTGTTTGTGGCAGCACAAAGACACAAGACACAAAAGCCAATAGTGACTTGTCAAGATAATTAGGACTAGTAATGAGATGTGGGTGGAGAGCATTTACCTCACCGCCGCTGATGACCAATGCCCTTGAAGTCAGGGGAATTACAGGAGATAGAGCTGGATCAGCAGACATGCACCAGCTTCCAATAAGCCAAGTATTCCACTAAAAGAAAAATCTCTTTAGCTAAAACTGCTTTATATTATAGCTCAGAATAGGATAAGCTGGATAATTTGTTTAAAGAAATATACATTACAACACATGCAAGGTTTAACCTATGCCCCTCATTTGATACCAAACACAGAAACAGATTAAAATAATTGACCAATTTACTCTGGGGCCAAACTAATCGATGAGATACATTATTAAAAGAAGGCTATTGATCAGGTTTGAGGCAAGCCGACTAAAATGTTTACCACAGCACACAGGCCAGAATCAATGGTGTGGCCAGTGCAGTTGAATGGAGCGCCATACGGATCGATTTGTGATGGAGCAGTAGGCATTATGGAGCTGCCCACTGTCCATCGGAGAGTGTGGAAGGACAGAGACAAAGCTCATCTAGTCGTTTACGTGGTGTTTAGTTTGAGAACATTTCCTTCCTGCAATGAATAGTTTGTATAATCATCGACTTTTAAGAAAATCATTCATTCTTAATGGTGTTTTGTACTTAACACACTGCCTTTTATAATAATTCTCTATCTGGAAACCTGAAGTCGCCATGTTTTATCAAAAACTGTGTCAAAGAACAATGGAAATATTTGCTATACAAAAATTAGCAAAGGTAAATGAAAACTAGTAATGGGGAATATTAATATTTGAAGCAACACTTCATACACAAACATGTATTTATTATTTTATTATTGAAGATAATAATGCGATCATATTCCTTTTTAGTCTAATCAGTCCTCAGATGTAAGAATTGTTGGAGAGCCATATAGTGTAAATGTCAGTGTGTACTTCTGCAATTTGGAGCTATTGATTCTGGAAAAGGAACATTTTAAGAAAGCCAACACAGACTATCCCGCCATCAGTTCAAGGAGCTACTTTCCACACAAAAGAATTCTTTGAGGAGAGAAAAGAGAAGGGCAGAAGAAAGATTTTAAAAAGTGCTCAAAAGAAAAGCAGACTCCTCTCTCTCTCTCCTTCTCCTGGCATCTCTCTTTGCCGCTTTAGAAAGAGACAGAATGA
This sequence comes from Mugilogobius chulae, assembly GCA_038363315.1. Taxonomy (NCBI): domain Eukaryota; kingdom Metazoa; phylum Chordata; class Actinopteri; order Gobiiformes; family Gobiidae; genus Mugilogobius; species Mugilogobius chulae. The sequence goes on from CM076397.1 coordinate 36,086,311, forward strand.
TTGTGGGGGCAGTTGGGGAGTGGGGATGGGGCATTTTTTTCTGAATAGGCCTTAACGCTTTTACAGATTTCCTCTCTCCTCGCCGTGGAGGACATCTGACCTTTGGTGCTGGGAGGGAGGGTGCTCAGATAAAGCAGGGAGGGGTAGCTGGGAAATCATAATGAAAAGTGGTAATTCCTTAGAGAGGGACGGAGAAAGAAACGTCTAAGGGCCAGTAATGAGATCGTCTGACTAGCGTGTTGCCATGGCGACCCTGACAGTATTACTATACGCCGCACTGTATGAATGAGAGAAAGACCATCCATTGTTGCTACAAGTGGATGGGTCAGCGCAGAGAAGAAAGAGTGTGACACCGAGAAAGCTCCTAAACAAGCAATACATCAAATGCTGTTTAACAAATTCCATTTAATGCAGTTTATGAGGAGAAAATACCAGCGAGAAGTACCATTTTGACTGGTTTAATCTGTCGTAAAGAGGTCAGATGGTTTATAGAGGCTATCACTGGAACTCCAACCTCCCAAGATTCAGGCCGGAGACTGCCATTCCATGTCATGCTCTCATAGCCCTGTCTCCACTTTTTAATGGAGCCACAATGTGATGTGGGTGTATTAGAGGTTGTATTAGGGGCCCTGGCGCAAATCTGATTACTTTGGTCAGTCTGTTGAGTCTGCATCTGCTCCCACTGTTTGACTCACAGTGCAGTTACACTATCAGCAGCTCAGACCACCATTCAGATACAAGTAAGGAGCAATAGTCGTTGGAACGTCATACAAAAACTGATCTTAATCTCAAATATAATACCTGAGATGAGTCTGGATGTTACTGAGAGAATGTTCAAACCAGGGTAATCTCCCACCATAGAAGGATTAAATTACACTTAATAAAGTAAGAGTTTGTTAGCAGTCTTTCCCAAGTGATCATGTGCAAACTGTGACATTACCAGCTGCATCAGGCGATATGATATGGCTTGAGAACCACAGACAACAAGTGCTATTATAAAAAAAAACTTTTTTTTTTTCTATTCAAAAAGTGTTTTGGAGCTTGATGCAAACATGAGACCCTTTGCGGTGGGTGACAAACACTTCCTTCCCAGGAGGAAGTACTGGTTCATGGAAGCCCCGGAGACAGGAGGCGGTGTGGCCCAGTGATAATCATGTCGAGTGGACAATACTGTGAATATGTGTGGGCAAATGGACACACATGACTCCCTGAGGAGAATGTCTCCACACGACAACAACACTGAGACTGAATTCAAGTACAGACTTTGTTGGGAAGGTCTGAGTTTGACATTGATAAAAGAATATGAAAACTTGATCTAAATTACAGTTTTTATTTTATTTCAAAAGCATTGACTTGATTGCTGTAGAAACTCATAAAGAGACTTGTACAGGCTAAACTCAACAATAGTAGGACAAATCTTGACAAAGACAATAACTTAAACAGAATTGGTTTGGAATTGGTTCATTTACCCACTGACATCACAAAGCAGTATAGTGTTTTCTACACTTAAACATTGTTTGTTTTTGATCAAGAGAAATTTAGGCCTATTTCATAAATAGCTCAGTCAAAGGTAAGATACAGATGCAGATGCAGTCCTGGTCTGTCAACACTACAGTAGCAGCAGCAGTACAGAAGGGGGCGGAGCTAGAACAATACAGTCTATGAGCAACACAGAGTGATCAGGAGCAGATCTACTTAGTCAGTTGATTGGCTTTTTGTTGTTGTGAAAATAAACTATTTTAATGAGGAATATAATATAATAATGTGATAATGTGTTGCATTCAATCTGCAAGCAGGTTTTTACTGTAAAAGCACAAAAAAAAGGTTTGTTAGAATTAAACTGATAACTACCTTGTCCCATTCTCATGTAAAGTGTATTTTACATAAATTTGGAAGATACCAAAACCTGTTTGTACAGATCCAGTTTTAATTTGATCACCCCTTTTTCTTCTTCTCTGTAACATGTTTTATTATTCTATTCTCTTCAAGATACAGTGAATAGCTTTGACTTGAAGTGAGCAGATTGTCTCACGCTTCTCAAAAAGGCAGGTGGCGGAACCATTGAAAAAAAGTCCTGAATACGGCAGCAGACTTTCCTAAAGTCCTGAAAGATGTTTTTGACAGAAGTGGTGCAAAACACAACTGTGCAAAGGTTGTTTCACAAGTTATGGAAGAAGTCACAATCATTTCGCATTTATTCTGACGACTTTAATATCAACAACAATCAGTTTTCAGGCTCTTAGGAGAACTTTGATTTATAGGTCTATATGTCGTCTGAATGACTCTGCAAACTCTCATGTAGAACTCTCTGTTGGTTTTTCTTATGGTCCTTGAGTCTGGAAATAAATGGCGGATGATAATGTTGATGATGATGAAAAAATCTATTGTGAAGTGCTGTTTTGATAATCACAGGTTACTAGTCCTTGAAACTATATCGCAAAGTTCAAATTTGACACTGCAAGTTAATTCATTTTGTTTGCACCTAATCTTGAAATGGTAACTATAGCAACCACAAATATTTCTTTGGTGGAGTTCGTAGAAGACAGGAATGCCATCAGTATCAGTGGTTTTATCAGTGTTTCACCGGAGCGCGGTTGCTGCCCTTCCTTGTCCCGGCGTTGCGGCCTCTTTTAGAAATCTGGGGCCACTCGTACCATTGTACTGTCCGACAGGAAGTGCAGTTCTGTGCTCACTCCCAGCATTCACTGGGTTTCCTGTGTCAGGTTACCACGTCCGGTGTTTATTTTCTTTTACTTTTTGTAACCACCCCAAAGGATTTTTCTTACTTCAACCCAAATATACAAAGAGAGGATGGCACTTCTGCAAATATTGAGGATATGTTAGGGTGAAGCGCAGGCTTTTAAGTGAGGATGGTGCTTCTACCTGATGTCAACAAGGTCCTAGGTTCACTTTCTGAACTGGTGGGGCATGTTACTCTTCTGTCTTTTTTTTTAAATGTGCTGTCTTCATCTAAAAAAACAGCAGAGAGGAACTGCACTTGTCACTTACATAATGGCACATCATTTACATAAGTCAAAGGGTGTCCTGTCTGCTCCACTTTTAGAATCAGTAAAAAGATTTCTCTACAACATGGAACAGCATTGACCACATTAAAAAAATGTAAATGTATTGGTAAAACTTACTTTTACTCAGCAAGTGTTAAAACCCCAAGTTTCTATCAGGTCCTGCGGAAACGAGTTTTTCCTCTGCTTTCACCAAAAAGAACTTCAATCAATTTTAAATTAAGCAGTCCATTCAATAGACATTGTCTTTGACAGATAAGCTTGTTACACCTTGAGAAAAGGCTAAGGGAAAGTCTTGAAAACAATCTCTTCACAGTAATTATTGCACTGCTTGGAGTTTTGTTTTTCCTTCGCTTCTCTAAAACAAACAGCTTTGGAAAACTTAGCAGGGTGTGATTGATAGAGAGCATGAATGATGTATAAAGTCTATTTTACCAGGATCGATAGTGAATTTCATTAGCACACGCTGACACACACACACACACCCTTTACTTGGGACATTCAATGGGGACATTCAGTGTAATATCAGTGAGGCACATAGCAAACCAGTATTTTACATGGCTGTTACAGTGCTTCAGCTCAAACTCAGATAGTTGGTCTGAACTACCTTGAAATGCGAAGGCTCTCTCCGAGTCCAAACGCTGAATGCTAAGTGCTGACCTCTCAACTGGAGAACACAGCCATCTTCATTTAGCTCAGTAGATTCCCCTGAGGACAGCTCACCTCCATTGTCCTTCCTCCTCCTCTGTATGCCGCCAGTGGTGGCCATCTTGATCTCGCATTTAGATCCTACATCCACTCCTCCTATAGCTCCTATTCTCTCTGACAGACCAGGGGGACCTTAACCCATGGGCAGGTGGACAAGCAGCCCTGTTTATGGTGAGGCTAAAGGTTTGATCACAATCACAGCACAGCATAGAGAAAGTCACGGATTGAATGGGAGGGTGACAACATCATAACAAGGTTGTCAAACCAAAAATGTATACATCATGATGAGGCAAAAAGAACGAGTGGTATGAAATCTTAAAAAATACTTAATTTAGAGGGCAATACCTTTTTTTCAGTAACAGTATTTCATTTTAAACGTTTTACAACAATCCTAATTATTATTCGACATACACAGGATAAATCATTCTCTTCTGAATAGATTTGAACACATCTGTGCTGGGGCAAAGCTGATTCTAAGTTGACTATTTAAAGGAGGCTACTGCGATTTTTCCATATTAGGATGAAACTATGGCAAATGCTGACCAACCATTCACATTTTGTTCATTATAAAACACAAACATAATCTAAAACGCCTTAGAAACAGAAGCAGGTCTCATGACTTCCTGCTAAGCTCCGCCACTTCATCGTAAAAACGTTTATTCAAAAGACTTTAAATTAGTATTTTTTGTTGTTAAGTGGCTACATGGCAATTTTGAACCCTACGTTTTACTCGAAATCTGAACTTGTGAGTAATCGTAAGTAAATACAGACAGTGGGTGGGGATAGGTGGTAGGTGAAGACAGGGAGCACTGGAGCATCAGGTGCAGGACAATACGAGATTACTCAAACATGCAAGACTCAATCCAAATACAATTTTGGGTAAATGCTGTAACATGTTGAAAACTCCAAAGGTCAAAAAGCAAAAGACTGCACATCAATGATGAGACAGGTGCGTAGGATAAATGGGATAACCTGAAAATGTGATAAAAGAAGGGTCCGCACATGCATCCTTGCAAAATAATTTAAACAGTGCAACGTTCGGCATGCGCCTTCAGGCAAACAGTGAAAGGTGTAAGAGCCATCTTAAATAGGGTGGCTCAGAGGTACTCTCTAGATGACAATCACAGAAATAATCAATGAACATTATTACCAAACCTAATATTAACATTAAAGTATACATACATAAATTATGTGATGTATAACTGTATGTTATATTAAGGGTATGGTAATAATGTTCATTTGATGATTCTGTGGATTGTGCATCTAGAGAGACGTACTCTGAGGCCACACCCTATTAAGATGGCTCCTTAACCTTTCACTGTTTGCCTGAGAGCGCATGCCGAAACGTTGCACTGTTAATAAATTATTTTGCAAGGATGCAGTGTGCGGACCCTTCTTTATCACAAAACTCCAAAGGTGAATCACATACTAGATCCCTTTAAAAAAAATGTGTATACTCCATTCAAGATTATTTGTTCGTATAAACTGTGCATACTTTGAAAACATGTTAAATCTGTACTACTCACAAACACATATCACTATGGCGACGCACAGAGGTCAGTCACATGACCGTTGTGGCTTGTGTTTCATGGTTAGACAAAAACAAGTCTTTACGTGGGTTCATTACAAGAGCTGTTCAAACACTGGTTCAGTTTATAAATCAGTGTGATGTTTTTTTGTTGATTTGTTATTTACTTTAAAAGAATGATTCAGTCATCAGCAGGTTGGCCAGGACAGAGGACAGCTGTGGGACGGGGGCTGGTACTGCGCCGGGTCTCATCTCCACTGCTCCCTGGAGATGCTCGCTCCAAAGCGTAATGAGAGACTTTAACTTAACATACTGGTGCAGGGGGAGGGCGTACAGAGGACCATCGGGGTCTGAGACACTTTGAAATGAAATACATCAGCCGGAGATATGTAGCTTCTGAACGCCACTGACAAAATGATGAATTAAGTCATAAAAAACCTCAAGAGACTTTTATCTGTAATGGCAGTTTGAAAGTCAATTTGAAAGATCAATGCAGGTGAAAATATCTTATAGATTCACATTTGACTTGATAGGATACTGTTATGGCTGGACTGTATTGACAAAAATGATCATCTCAATATTTCTAGTGTATTGTTATAGTAATATTCTGATTATATTAGGAGAAATAGGATAAAACATGTCTTTAAAAATATTAGTTCAGGTTTTATTAACATTATTTGTCTGATGAAGTACAAAATGCAGTAAGTACTATGAATTACTTGATGCACAAATGGTGATAAACATTGTCTTTTTGTTGTAGCATGTTTTTACTGCATATCTTACAAACCACATTCACGATATTCTCTAAAATTGGGCTTATTACACCTTTCTACTCATTGATAATCACTGCTCAGAGATTTGATGCCACATAGCTGGGTCATACGAGGTCTGTTTGAAATAAGAGACATACGTTTACAGTGTTTTGAGTCTCCACTTTTGTGTTTTTAGGACTTGAATCCAGTGCATATAAATGTGTCCCTAAAACCTTCAGCCCTGAAGCCCGGGCCCCTGAGCGGTTACCACAGCAACCTGGAACAACAGCAGCAACAACATCCACTGACGGACAGCGCTCTCCAGGAGGCCCGCTCAGGTGCTATTTTCATTCAAAACATACAGAAAAAGAAAAGTGCATTATGTTAAGATGGAGCATATTTTTGGACTTCAGACACAGCACTTAGAATTAGGTCTTTTATGTTGACAACACTTTTTTTGTACAGTTACAGTATGCAATAGAGCTTGTGCTTGTGTCATCACCCTTCAGAAGTTTAAAATGTTAAAATAAAGAAGTTGGAATGAATTAACATTACTCAAATGTTGAACTATTTATTCAAGCTCTACAAACTTTGGAAGCATTGTTCAACCAATGAAAGTGAATAAAATGTATTAGTCAATGACAAATATTCCTCCATATAATTCATCTTGAAGTATAAAAAAGCTAAATATTCAAGTAGAAGTCCTGCTCCTGCTGCTCATGTGCTTGGTTGTTAATGTCAAATATATTTGGCACGTGCTGAATGTTGCTGCTAAATTAAAAAAAAATTAGCCAGACTAGCGTCACTTAGTGCCTCCGCTCAATTTGATTACACTCAAGCTATAGGTAAGGTATCGCAGGACTGCAAACGTTCCCAAAAAGCAGGAAGTACGGTCGTCCAATCGAGAGAAGGAGCGGAGTGGTGCGTAGGCCGAACCAACCCGAGTTGAGATAACAGACTGTATGGAGCTCAACACTTCCCACTTCCTGGTTCCACAATCTCGGACCCCATGTTAAATTGCCATAGGGGATTAGATGAAAAATTTATTAAAGTTTGGAAACGTCCCAGGCTAACACGATCAGATAACTACATTTTGTTTAAAAACTTTTTTCAGCTTTATAAACTACGAAGTTACTACAACATTTTGCGAAATTTAAGGTATAGATGTGCTTTTTAGACTGAAAACAACCGCCCTGTGGATCTGAGTTAGCACATAGCTGGCTAGCCCGCGATAAGTCTTTAAACTCTTAATATTTGAATTTTTCAAAAGCCTATGGCACACAGCCACAAGCTTCCGGAACCAGGACGACTTCCACTGTTGAGCTCCATATGTTCTCCTCCTTTGACCTTGTGTCAAATATTAACTTAGAAAATTATATGTACCTTTTAATTACAACAATCACTGACACATATTTATGCTCTACTTCTTGGACAACAAAATGCCCAAAAAGCAGTGATGGTTAAATTTAAAAAGTCCCCGCCTCCTGTGAAGTGAACGAATCCCAACGATGTGATTCAGACGGTTTCCACAGTGAAATATAACTGGCTGATGCATAAGGTTATTATATAATAACCTCTTTAACATCAGTCTTGGTTACAAAATCAGATGTTTTGGCACAAAATAAAATCTGACAGAAAACCTCCTTTATAATATTATTTATGCTTTCTTTACTTATGACTAAAACTTCATTCTTTTCTGTTTACATTTTCATGAACAATCACAAGCTCTTGCTTAACATACTTGAATAATAACTTCGGCCATTTATGACTCCAGGATTTTAAGAATTCCAGAAGATGTGCCGGTAGCTGAGTGGATAGGCCAGGCTCCATGTATTTGCTGAATGCTCTCTCCTTTCTCATCCCCAGTTAATTCTTTAGCATCTAATATTACAGTACTTACCAACAATTTGCCAGCAATTTATGGGTTTTTTCTTTGGTGTTTCTTTGCTTTTTGTTATTGTTTAGATGTTAGATCCGAAGTTCTGTGTGGAATGTCACAAGAATCTGTAGTGTTGATGCTAGAGACAAAATAAAAAAAAAACTTTTTATGACACTAATTGTTTTTAAAGCCAGTTAAAAGGATTAGGGTTAAATCAAAATGAAACGTCTTTCTTTAATGTCCACAATTGTTCTGCTGTATATATTCTACTCTACACACAGACAGTACGTTTGACTTTTAACCGCTGAAACAAAAACAAAATTGTCCGTGTTATATTTATTATTTTGGGACAAGATAGATAAGCTGTACTTGAGAAAAATGTAATAGCTCTTAAGTGCTGCAGGAAGAGAAAAGTACCTCCTCGCGCCAATGTGTGAAAGTGAGAGGAAAAGCGAGAGGGAACGAGGAGGAGGACGTGTTAATAACCAAACACTGCTCAGAATCTGGTGCCCTGGCCTCAGACTGTGGGCGCACTGCACTCCGGACATGTGCCAGCTCTCCTCCTCTTCTCTTCTCTCCTCTCACATAATACACACACACATATACACACACACAAAACACACAGCATCCGCCAGCGCCGGGCCAAATACCAACTAATTCTCACTGTGTTACCTAGCTTAGTCAGGCAGAGGTGAGGAGATTTATGTCAAAGCAAATGTTCGTTTTAGAAGTTATACAGATGACGTCACAACTATGGGGATATTAGAACTGAGTGGCAAAAATGTACAGTAGAAGTTCAAAACACTAATAAGATAAAAAAAAAAAAAGCAACCACAGCAGTCTAACAAAAGTAAACAAACATACAATAGAAAAGCAGATAAACAATTGGAAAAGTCACACATATTTGAACTCATATTAATCTTGAATAAAATGATAGAGGCATGTGAGTTGTCTGGTCACATCAACTCTATCAGATCAGAGTGGTTTATCTGCATGACACATTTGAAAAAAAGAGCTGATTCATCCACCTCACATGTCCAGAAATCTACAATGTTTTTCAGTTCCACGTGTTCTTTTTACCTTGTATTTTTTTGTTTTTGTCAAAAGCAGCCATGTTGGTTTTCAAACGGAAGACCCTGATTGGCTAATTAATCTGTCAATCACGCCCACTGAAGTTTGAAAGGGGACAGTGACCAGACGATATTATATTTTTTTGTAAATATCGGCTGGATTTTCCAAGCAAGCTAAACTCTGCATAGTTGCTGCAACAACAGAAAACAAAAACTCATGGTTAAAAGAGACATCCAAATTCAAAAACACAATTTACAAACACACCACACCACACACCAATTAAAGAACACTATTAAATAAAATTACTTTTTTTGCTGTTTTACATTGCTTCATCAAAAGCACAGCTGAAGTTTTGTCTGTGAGATGTTTTTCGTACCCCTCTGAGCCTCAGAAAACACAGAAATTCAAAAACGCACACACACAAAAAAGATTTAAAACATGCCCCCAGATTCAATAAACACATCCAAATGTATGAACATGCAAGCAAATACCAAAAAATGCCAATTCAAAGACCAAAAACAGGGCAAACATTCAAAAACACAAAGTAGATTACAGAAAGGGTACATCCTCAGTATTTGTATTTTTGAATTGGCATCTTGTTTTTTAATTACGGTGCATGTTTATAATTTCATGTGCATCTTTTTGTATTTGAGTGTATGTTTTGGTTCTTGGGGCCCAGATCTTAGACAACAGGTTATATACAAAAATCAATCATCTAATGTACGTGACCCAAAAAAAAAAAAAAAAAAAATACATCATACTTAATTAGTTAATGCAAACACTGACACTGTCTTCTGTAATCTTTGTGCAAAAGCTGTGTCCACCACTGGTCCATGTATTTGTTCTGCAGGCACATATAAAGTCCCTTCTATCCAGAGTGTTAAAATGAGTCATCTTTGGCAACTCCTGGAAAGAAAACCATTCGTTTGGAGTACTACTGTTGACATGAATCAAACTTATGTATGTGGAGGGACTGCCAGGACTTAATGTGTTGCACATTGCTGGAGCATGCAACTCACGTCTCCAAGCAGCCCCACAACACATAAGACAGCATACAAGTCGCACAAACACATACTTTCAAAGACTATCTCCAAAATAGACAGTGCTGCGTTGCTACAACACCACAGCATTTTACCAAACAACCCAGACATATCAGCTTACACAGAGAAATAATATTTTTATTGAGTAAGAAACTGGAAAATATTACAGGCGTTTTGGATTTAAATGTTCACAGAATTAAAAAGAACGTTTTCTTTTCGTGACGGTGTTTGCCTTTCACTCGAATAAATGGTCATAGCAATGATTTAGTGCCCTTTGTGACCCTAATGTCTTGGTTCTTTTGAATTCTTTTTAACTTTTTCTCTTGCAAAGAACATAAATATGCACTGACCTCAAATTTCTTATGTTTTCTTCTCATTTACCATCTTTAAGTTGTATTAAGATTTTTCCACAGCTATGACAGTATTTAGACTATTTTGTTTTTGTTGTTGTTGTTTTTCTTAGTCTATAGTAGTAGTCCTTAAACTTTTCACACCAAGTGCCACACACACCTGACTCTACTTCTGCCTTGTACCTGAGACCATTCGGCTGTTTTCCTGATGATGTCTCCTTGCCAGGTTATTGTTCAGACTTCAGTGTGTACAGACAGACAGCAGAGTCCAGACACCTCACCTGGTCTGAGAAGTGCACAGTGGGAGCTTTGCAATCAAGCTCCCTGTGCCTGACTTTTTCACTTGAGCATGAATAAGCAGACTGATGAAGAATAGTATTGTGTGACTGTTTGTGAATGTGCAAACTCCTGCAGTGTCATGACTCAGTGTCACCACAGTATATCTGCAGCCTCAAGATAAAACAGAGCAGGGAGCTTCTGTGGCTTTTCAGACACTTCATAATGGCCTATTTTAAACATTACTGACATTGTTTCTATTTTTTCACTATCTATAAAACACAACTGCTACTATGTTTTGCATTTCCCAGCAGCCCCCAAAACACAAGTATTGTGGTTAAGCCCAACCATATTTTACAATCTTATCAGACCTCCAATGACGTTGCACTGTACATTGTCCATTGGCTTTGTTTTTGTGTGTAGAAGTAGGTTTTAATGGCATTATGAGGCATATTGTACAGACACGACACACAAACCTAAAACATGTACAATGAGCTTTTCATTTCATTCTGTTGAGATAGAAGTTGACTGGATTTTAACACATAATTTGTCATTGTAGAACTAAAAAATATTTATTGTAGTAGTAATAGCCTAAATCTGGACTCCAACTGGACCAAAGAAGTAGAACACACAGACACATCACAGCACAGTCAAGTGGTAGCGCGCAGACATAAACATGTTCTTTGTACAGCGCCTGTGAGTGTGAGGGGGGTGACCTGTCAGCGGTTGTTAACACATGTGTCCAGGTTTCCTCTAGGCCGTTTACTGAGACCAAAGGAGGCTCGCTACCAAAGATTTATGGCTCCTGGGGAAGAAGTGGAAGTGTGTTATTGATAAGTTGCCGAGGGAAGGCGAGGAGCGCCCACTGCAGTAATTAGAGGATGAACTTGCAGCCCATTGATTGAATGGAGTCCTGGACAGGCACCACCTCATGGTACAGCAGTCGCATGCTGACCTCCACTGGGACCCACCTCTGTGCTAACAACATCATGTGCTGTAGGTGGAGAAAATCACATTACCTTTGTTCCATTAGCTGGAGAACTGCAAGTTAGAAGACACAAAACTTATTATGATTCAGTTCAGTTGCTTTCAAAATGAACAGAAATATTCAAAAATGTGTTAACTCTGGTCTACTCTAAATTTAAGAAAGAACTCAAAACTGGCATGTTTGGACTTTGAAGAGACAATATATTGTACAAGGTTATATGTGCAGAGTTAGCATCTAGACATTGAGAACAACATTACTCATACAGGTCAGGTCAGAAAAGTCTGAAATTCTGCGTGTATCATTTGTCAACATGTGAACACGCTGACTGACTGGTCAACAACAGGGCTTTGCAGCGAAATGGTGTTGCATCAAAATTCTGCAATAAAGAATTAATCATTTGACAAGAATTCAAGCCAAGATCTCATTTGCACATGCTTGAGTGGTCTTGCGTATATACTGTATGTGTATGTGTGCAGTCTGTCAGATGCGTGGGTGGAGCGGGGAAAGTCTGTTAAAGCCTAGTATTATCCCAGCATTCACCAGTGTTTCCAGTGACCACAGGCTTGGAGAGCAGCCCAGTCCTTCTAGACACTGCTGAGCGGAGGGACGCAGCATTGTTGTGTTTGGCTACAGATTTCACTTTTTCTGCGTGGTCTGTAAAGGAGGAGGGGGCAGTCTGGGTGTAGAGAAGAGAAGTGGGACACAGCCAGTCGTTTCCCATTCCAGAGCTTTTTATTTTAGGGGAAAATAACAGATGCTAAGCCCAAGCTCCAAATCTGTTACCTAAATTGTCCTAATTAATTGGAGCTACCAAGCTAAGGTTTTAATCGTTTAGAAATTATTCATTCAATTTAGCTTGAATATTAAGACAGGTGCTTTTTTCACTGTGTTTCAATGCTCTAAATTCCAAATCGGAAAGGTGAAATGCCTTTTAAAACAAGATGATATACAAGTATTATAGAGTATTGACATTTTAAGATTCCTGATATTTTTGAGGGGCACCACTGTTCCATTTTTTAGTTCCTAAAACTTGCTTGTGTTGCTAACATTTAGGGAAGTATTTTGTTGAAATTGGAAATTGCGTGTCTGAGCACATGACCTTGACTTGTGGTGTGCCTCAGGGGTCAATCTTGGGACCCCTTCTGTTCAATACCTGTTAGCATACTGACATAGATCAAGTTGCTCTGTCTTCTGAACATTATGAAATGTGATTCTAAAGACATCATGATCAAATACTATGAGAATCTATTATGTAAGAAAACAAAACGTGGACTTCTGCTTGTTTTGAGACGGTAAAAATAGCACCTTTAATTAACTGTCCTCCCATCCTGAGCGCACAAAGAAACTATATTTCAACTGTTTATGTGTTTACTATTGTCTGATGTGAATCACAAGACCAAGATTGTCAAATGCAAATGTAGGGGCTAATATTTTCATGTGACCAGTGTTAACAATTTATAAATGATATTTCCAAGGATTTTCCCAGCCCTACGCTGGTAGGTTGTCTGCTCAGAGTGAAGGTGTGCAGTGCATGATTCGTTTGCTTATAGCCAGGAGCTGGACTGGAAATCTGAATCCCTACATCTCATTAATAGTAGATGTCCACTGTGCTGGATTGGAGATGGCTGAATAATCCCCTCCTGATTTTTTACTATTCAAATATATTCCTCCCAATGTTCTACCTGCAACATGGATCTTCAGTGTGTTTTCTTTCTGTCAAACATTGCTATTTTATGGTCAGTTTTGTTTGCTTGACTGAAGATAATGAGGACAGATTTGATCATTTTGAAGTTCTTGAAATGTCCTAAAGGTAAGTAATCCGTCTCCCAGTGACAAACATTTTGAACTTCTATTCAACACCTTTAAAATGACATGCTTTTCCTAGGCCCTGGTTAGGTCTTGGACAAAACTTGCATTTGACAAACAACATCCACAGTTGTTGTCATTACCAAATAAAACCAGGCCTACTTGATTCTACCTTACCCTTCTGCTGCCCAGGTGAGAGCTCTTCAAACCACATCGTCCCAGGAATTACACAGGCACGTGGAAGAAAGCGGACAATTATCTTCAATATCTGTCAGACTCATGACAGCAACAACACCCCCTCCAAACACTCACACACACTCCGGCAGCAGAGGCGCCTGTCCCACCCACCAACACTGCACACACAATCACAGCTATAACACAAAGTACAAAGACTGGGGGTGTGCAGCGCGTTTGATTGTTCAGACGCATCAAAATTATCTTCTCTCTCCTTCCCCCCTCTTCCTCGGTGCCTTCTTCTGCTCATTACCCACCACATTTGCATGCTGCCTGGCAAAGAGCAGCCAACAATAGGGAGGGACATAAAAAAAGGATTAGAACAATGATAATCACTCATGCAGAGTGCATGTGTGTATATGTGCACGAGTTACACGTGCAAAAAGTGAAATGCTTTCGGTATGAATTCTCTCTTTCTTAGCAGTGCGAGCATGCCAAAGAAACAATTAAACTGGTGGAAACCTCTTTTCTCATTATGTCAAAACTAATTTAACAAGTGCAATTGTCTTTAATTTGAAAATTGACAAATGTTGTCCAATAGATAATAATTAAAACCTTAAACAATGGAGTAGCTGATTCACTGTGTACATTGCAGAGAAAGTACTTACTATGTGAGAACTAGAGCCTTGCTGGTGAGGGCTGCCACACTAGCAGGCTAAGTTCTAGTCATTTCCAACTTTTCAGCATGGCCCAAGGGTCTTTGGCTCCCAGAGTTGCCAGTGAATGCCCTGTGGGTAGAGAAGCACTGACATGAGCTGGGGCATGCAGACACGCAGTAATAGAGTTGGTCGGTATCAGCAGGATTGGAGTGAGGGTCGGCTGCTACGAACAGCCAAGGTCGATGGAAGACCCCCAAGAGCCACAGAATGGATTATGTCTCTTCCCTCTTAGAGCACTGATAACCACATCAGCTTCAAGGACCCCTCAGGGCCAGCCCAGGTGAGGCTGGTGATTGCTCGCTTCAAATCAGAAATCCTTGATGCATTAACAGTGTTTTAGACACAGGTAATTGCCATGGAAGAATGACAAAACATGTGACCCATCAGCTGACAGACAACAAAGCCACAAATGTTAATCTTGAAGGACTAGTACTTGGAAAGAGAGAGAGAGGCAGCTGAGTGGGGATCTGTGATAATAGCCTGCACTTGATCACACCATTACCTCAAATTAAGGATAATTAGCCTCGGTAAACTGGGCACAAAACACGCCTATGATGTGGGCCCAGAAGGCACACGGTGGTACCTTTTACAGCCTGCTGCATGCTTTTGGGCACACACCAACGCCGCTCACAGCATGGCGAGGAAGCGATAAAGAGAGCGGGCTCGGATGGCTGCTAGCAAACTGGGAGTAATTATCAAAGAGAGCTTATAATCAAACATCCAAATCGCAAACACGGACTATAAAACCCCCTTGGCTTACATCCAGGAGTCGTTTTATCCAATTAGGTAAATGGCTGTAATGTGGGGGAATGAGGTGTGGGGAAGGGCAGTGGGCTGAGGCAATAAACAAATTTAGCGGCATAATCATATATTGCTTCCTTATTAGTCAATATTTTTTGTCTCCAGATTGTAATCCCATTGTTTACTTTAGCAATAACCACAAAATCAGGCAAAGAAAACCTGTTGGTTAGAGACATTTGGTAGTCTCTTCACATTTGTTGGTCATAATGTTTATCAGAAATAATAGCTTTTGGCAGTGTTTTCTGTTTTCAATTAGAATACAGTCTATTATTATTTAACAACCATATGCTTCTACAGAGGAGGCATTCTTCAAAGATGTGTTAAGTAAAGGTTGGCTTAGAGTTGTTATTCCTTTTGTGGAAGGTCAACTGAGACAACTGTAATGTCTACATCAGGACTGTTCAACTTATATATTACCGAGGGACAGATTTTTCAGAGAACCGTAGCATTAGGGCTAGGTAATTGCAAGACATGTGATCAATTTTGCCAACATTTAGGGTTGTACAAAATCTCAATTGTTGGTAACTACTGCTATAACCTTTGTTAGATTTGTAAATTTCTAAACCAGCACTGAACCAGCATTAAACAAGGAAAATATGTGTTTTAGGAATATTTGGAAGATAGGTGGTGTAGGAAAAAGCATTCACCCTAGCTTTCAGTTGTAATGATATTAAGATCTTGGGGTGCACTGATATATCGGCCCGGTATCAGCCGATATCCTCGTGTTTGGCTGATATCTTAGCCAGCCGATGTTACTGTCTTTAATTATGCATGTGTCCCGCGGCCGTCCGTTCTCTCAGTCATTGAGCTGTGCTCTGCAACTGTCTCATTGATTCTCTCCATTGCAACGCTGGCACGCTTACTGCACGTACGCTGTAGCGACTTGTTTTCTAAAACAAACAAGAGAAAATGGCAGCGGTGTGGAAATATTTTACAGTCTCTGACAAAGACCAGCGTTTTACAGTCTGTGGGATTTGTTCAATCAAGATTTGAAGAGGAGGGACAAAAACGAAGAATTTTAATACGACAAATATGATTTCTCACATACAGAAGAAACACGAGGCTTACAACAAATATCTGAAAGTCACACAGAAAAGAAAGAGGGAGAGAATATCTAGTGTCAAGCCTCTGATAGCTAATGTTTTTGAAAGAAAAAAAAAAAGGTTCACCCCAGACAGTCTCATGTGAGAGAGTTAACACAGAAAATAATGGAGTACCTCGCTCTAGATAACCAACTTTTTACTGTTGTCCGATGGAGCATTTGAAACCCCGCTATACACTTTCCAGCTGGCAACATTTTGCTGAGGTTTGTCTTCCAGAAATGTACAATGGAGATGCCACACACATTCACAAGCTCATCAAAAGTGACATCGCTGCAATCAGTTTCACCACCGATATTTGGAGTTCCGACGTACGTCCCATGAGCATGTTGATAGACAAGGACTTTAATTTGATTAAAGCTGGGCTGCATTTGCAAGATTCACCAGGCTGCACACTACGTCTGCCATTTGTGATGCGTTTGATAAAATGCTGACTGCATGGCACAAATACAGATCCAAAGTGCATGCAGTGGTCGCCAGAAACATGAAAAAAGCGATGTCCGATATGGTTTGGTCAGTTTTGAATGTGAGGCGCACACCCTTCAGCTTGCTGTCCGTGATGCGATCTTGAGCTGTGATGTAGCATCTCCAACGTAGTGGCCTCTTGTAGAAAAATTGTGGGAACTTTGCCGCTTGCATATTCGCGCCTACATGATGTGCAGAAAAGGACTGACTTTAAACCCGTTGGAACAGCGCCTTTTACATGCTGAATAGCATTATCGAGCAAAAGCACGACTTTCCACATACGCCTCGGACTGCGAGTTCCTTCAACCCTCACCGCATGGACTTTTATTGAGAATGTTGTCTCTTTCTCACCCATTTGAGCAACTGACATAAGAGATGAGCTTCGTTGATATATTCCCTCAGTGCGAGCTTTGAGCAAAGAAACAGCCATCAGGGAGTCAAACCACTAAAGCTGCTCTGTTGGATTCTGTAAACCAGCGCTTTGCTGCAATTGAGTCTGATATTTTCTTTGGCATCGCAACATTGGATCTGAGGTATAAGGACTGTTACTTTGACAAAACATCTAAAGGCAAACGCGCGTGGCACTCGAGGTTCTCATGCACGAGTTCACTGCTGCAGCCTCTGCGAGTGAGGTGCACGGGGAAGAAACAGGTGTGTTGCACCAGAACAAGAGCCTCCGGATGGAACGCTCACGATCTACTCTCCATGTTTGATGAAATTCTGGAGGCAACGCACCAGAAAGGCCAACATTGTCATCATAGCTGAATGTGTACCTGCCTGAGAGCCCCATTCTTTGTGGTGAGACTGCGCTGGGATACTGGAAACAAAACCGCTCCTGTTTACCTCAACTTGCACAACTGACATGGAAATATTTGTTCTCCCCTTGTACCAGCACAGACAGCGAGCAGCCTCTTCAGCGCAGCCTCTTTTCAGCGCAGCCTCTTTTCAGCGCAGCCTCTTTTCAGCGCAGCCTCTCATATCTTGGATGAAAAGAGAAACAAAGTTACCTCTGAGAAAGCAGAAATGCTTCTCTTTGTGGAAAAAACAAAACATGTTTAATGAAGAAGTAAGATTAAAAATAGGATGGTTTTTTTTTTTTTTTTTTTTTTTTTTATGTATTTAAATTTTGAGCGCTGTTTGTGACAGTTGAAACAGAACTTTGATTTGATTTTGAAAGTAAATGGTTCTGTGTTCTCTATATTTATTACTTAGCTTAATTAATTCATTAGATTCTATGGACCTATAGACCTCAATCACTTCTCTTAATGTTTTTACTTTATTAACAGCATTATTATTTGCTTAACCTTTTTGTTGTGTTATTATGTTTAAGTTAACTGCCCATTTCAATTACATGGAGATCAAATTTCTTTTTTTTTCTATTATTTTTATTATTTTGTCTCATGATTTCATATCCATTCATTTATTATTTATTGATTTATTTGCTTTCAAATTTAGAATTGGCTTTTTTTCCTTTTGCTAAATCTTTTATACAGACTTGTGACTTTATGTTGCTTATTATTTATATGAATCAGAGAGAGAGAGAGAGAGAGAGAGAGAGAGATAGAGATAGAGATAGATAGAGAACATATTTTCTGTATGATTTATAATACGTGTAATCGTAATATGTACGTAAAAATCAGTATCGTATGGGTCTAGAATTTCCATAACGGTGCACCACAAATTATTAATAATATTTAGTAATTTTCTAAGCATTTTGATGGCCTTTCCACCCAGTATTTCATCAGCCTAAACAGCTGAGTAATGATGGAGATAAACCAAAGACTATTTTGAGCACTGGTAGTCATGATGTTGTCGGTACCTTTCAAATTCAGTATTTAAACAGTGATTGCGACAGAGCACACTTTAAAGCGCTCTTGCCTCACTTGCCTCTGTCTTTGAGCACTAATTGGGAGCAGAATTGTTGAGAGCTGATGAAATCCAGATACAACCAGGCTATATGTAAGAGAAGGCAACAACAACCAGCAGAGTCTGGACCAGCCAAAAATGACGACCATGGGATCCATTCTGATAAAGAACTATTCTTTTTTGTAGTAATCCTCTTAGGGTTTGTTTATTTATTTTTTTTTGTTTGTTTGTTTGTTTAATTGTTTCTAGGGCTGCAACAAATGATTATTTTGATAATCAATAATCTGTCGATTATTGGACAATGACAAAGAATAAATATAAGCTGTTTTGCATTTTATTAAATGTATTTATGCAAAAGACAACTTAATGAATACACTGGGCTTTTCTTGAAAAAAGAAAATACAAAAATAAAGTAGAATGACCAGATACTTCTTTTAATGGTTAACTTTGTTTGTGTTTTTGTATTTGCTTCTATTAACTTTCAAAATGGTGTGATGGATCTTGTTCAGGTTGATTTTTGGATATTTTTGGCCTTCACCATTAACACGTTCATTCAACAGCAGTTCAGACTGTCTCCGTAATGACTAGCACTAGTTCGGATGCATTCCACTGACTCGTCGTGTGGTTTGTTTTCTTTACTGTATAAAAAGTTACAGATTATATTTAAGAACTTGTTTTTATAACTCATTTCAACATTAAATGTTTAAATATCCGTGCGTTCCCGTCTCCTGTTTCAGTCCTAGGTGTTTCCTTTTCAGGTGTTCACGCAGCGATGTTGTGCAACGCTAAATCCGTCTGGCAACGTTGCATATTACACAAATCTTTTTGACATTTAGCGTAAAATTATCCCATACTTAGAGGATTTCGTTTGTGCTTTGCTCCCTCCTTCGTATCTTTTCTTTATCTCTTTCTTTCTCCCGTGTCTCCGCACTTTCGGCTGTCGTCTCCGCCATTTGTTGGATCTGCTGCGTGCGTAAGGGGGGGCGGATTGAATGCCAATGATTGGCTGATCTCTACTTCGCCATTAGCTCACACCATAAAGTTGCTCACTACTGCCACATGTGGTGGCCAATCGAAGTGCCGCTGATAGTAAAAGTTTTTAGCCAGCTAATCGATGATCAAATTTGTTGACAACTATTTTAATAATCGATTTAATCAATGAAATCGATTAGTTGTTGCAGCCCTAATAGTTTCTTTGTTAATTTATTGAAACCATGGCGCATCACCTGCCTCCATGTGGACATCAGCTTGTGATTTAATGCATGTTTTTCTTAGGGTCTAATTATTTTCTTAAAATTTTATCAACACTTTTCACAATGGTCAGCGGTCTTATTTATAAAGCATGCGTACAAAATGTTACGTATGTCACTTTCCAGGTTAAGTTGGTTGTTTTTAAAAAAACAGCCTGACAGAAATTAGCAATTCAATACGTACATTCTTAAATTTAGAGCTAAGGCAGGAGATCTGTGCTGAGACAGATGAGAAATGATCGATTGTGTTTTGTTCATATACTTACACTTTCAGTAATCATTCCGGGCAAAGTTATACACACGTGACCCCAGTGTGTGAGCTAACTAGCAGTGTTTCTAGATTCCATTTTAACTCCAATTCTGTGCACTTTCTCTGCTCTGTTTTGTCGTGTGTAAGCTAAAACTGTGAGAATGGAGAGTTAGTAAAAGTGTGATCCTAGAAGCTAATAGCCGCATTCCCCACCACAGTGACACTTGACTGGAGCAGTGAACAAGCAGGACTTCCCTGTTTGTGAGTGACAAGGTTTGCACTGAGGTCTGCTGTCATGCACTTGTTAACCCTGCTGCTCCTGCCTCGTGCCACTCAAGGCCCATCGTCAGTACACCAATACTACGTTAGCAGCTATGCAAATAAACAATTTAAGAACGGGTTATTTGTGGAAAATCTTCAGTTTTGCTGAGTAAAAAAGTAAATATCAGCAGATTTGGTAGGATTATAGTTATAGAAATTAAATAGTAAATTATCAGGCAGAAGTAAGTGGAGGAATTTGCTGATCATAAACTAGATGTTTTTGAGGTTTAGTTACAGTTTAAGTGAATTGGCTTGTTAAATATTTACCCTTTTGTGTTTTTTATTGATTACAATCTCAAAAACACATGAAAAGACAGTGGCACCATTAAAGAAAAATGTTTTATTCTTTATCTAGAGACTTCCGATCATGGGTGTCCAAACTTTTTTCACAGTGGGCCACATTTTGAAACTGTGGAGGGCCATATGATACACGGCTTTGAGTGCATTTTAATGAACTACTACACTTTAAATAAAGCATTCATTTTAGGCTTCAAAGACATTGTAATGTTTGTTATTTATATTTTATATAATAGAATTGCTCAAATTTGACAATAAAAACGATACTTTTTGTAATTTGGGAGCATCGAGTAGGAAGTCTGAGGGCCAAGGAAAATTGATCCAAGGCCTTATTTGACCCCTGGGCCACAGTTTGACCTGCCTGCTTTAGACTAATGCTGCCAACACCCAAATGTTTAACCAAAGTGGAGGATGATGTGTCTTGCCCCTGGACACAATGACAGTATGCCTTGTGGGACGCAGGGATTAAACTTCCTCTGAACTGCTGAACTGTGAGGACAGAGAACTAGTCATTTGTGAGTGCGTTAGTGGATGGACCTTAATATCAGATTAAACCTCATCACTCTAATGTTACATACAAGTTTGACCTGAGGAATGTTGCACGCTTTAACTCCTTCATGCCCATGCAAGCCCTTGTAGTCATCTGAAGTGAGGCGTGAGATGCTGGTGGCCCCTCTCCCCTGGGGCCAGCCTCGGCTTCCTGTAAACAGATTGGTGATGCTGAGAGTCCTGGGTTACTGTGTCTGTTCATGTTGAGGTGCGCTCCTGCATTCTTGTGGCCATACTCAGGGGAAGAGGTGTGTTGGTTATAGAGCGACATGTTGAGTGCGTGTAAACGTTGCCATCAACAGTCTATTCATCATCAGAAAATCTTAATTGTACAAAGCAGTCTAAATATGTCCATTCATTTTGTCTTTGTATGCTTCCCATAAACAAATAATACTTAGATTTTTCAGTCTGGTTGGCTGATAGTTTGTGGTCATTTAATCACGTATTGCTCCCATACATTATGTTGTCAACTGAGAATGTGGGCACACAAGTGATGATGGACAAGATAGATGGTTTGACCTCTGGAACTTAAATAATCGATCTCTCTTTAATGTTACAATTGAACAACTAAAACATTTTATAACTGCACTGTCAGTTTCCACTTTGATTTACATGAGAAATTAAAAGCCACTACTTTTGGTCAAGGCTACTTGTGAAACAGAATAAAATGTTACTTATAACTGGAAGTGTAAAGGTGAGAGTGGAGAGGGAACAATCAGACCATCCATTGTGATGTCACATGTCTACTACATCTACAAACAGTGTTGAGAGTACTCAAAGTACTTTTTTAGGTAACGATTACTTAGTTTTGCTTTCCCGGGTAATCTTTTATTAGTTACTTTTTCTAATTAGTAACACATTTTTGTTCTGATCCAACTGCTTAGAGCCCCAGTGACAGGAGGTGTACAGCACTTACTCTCACAAGAGCTCCTCTACTATCTTTACAGAGCCAAGATACAAGTGTTCTAATCGCATACGTGAATACCTCGTCTTATGCACTCTTTCGCCTCCTTCCCTCCATTACGCTCTCCCTGCACCTCCATGTTTTATCTCCTTCTATACGTCCTCTTTCTCTGTCTTCTTTTCACACCAAAACGTTTAATCCAAAATAAATAATCCACAACAAACACAGGTGAGGTTCACAAGCAGTACACAGTTTGGTTGATGGCGATAGAAGTTTGTGAAAACTTGCGTCGCTCTTATGTGCACTCATCCCAAAGCCACAGACTGCGTTATACACAGCGGCTGCTTTTTTCCAGACATGTTAAAATGAGCTAAACTGTAGAATTGACCTTGAGTAATTAATGATAGCACACTACTAAGGTATTTGTTTTTTACAAAAGTAATGAGTTACTTTTGAAACTGACTACAATGGACATTGGCCACGGCAGTCAGTAGTAGACTCTTTTGACCTAAAGGTTGCAAATTTGCCTGTTTCATTAAAATTGTCCAGAAATGATGCAATGTTTCACAACATTTGACAATCCTAGTTAAATACCACACTGTATGCACAGCTTAGGAGCAAAAAGAAGTACTTTTAGTATTGATTTTTACTTTAAATTCCACTGCTTTTTTACTTGCAACCACACTTGCATTGGATCAGAATAGTGTGCAATGCCATATAAGAGCACATAATATCAGTTTGAAGCTTGTGTTGTTGCCAGTTTTGTGCAAAGTAAGTAATTCTCAGTCGCCTCAAACAGATGACAGCTGAAGTAGCACCAAGTTCTCTTTCACGAGTGGCTATAAGTGAGTGAGAATAATGGAAAATCACAAATCTAAACTTGGGGAATAAACATATTTCGCAATTCACAGTGTAGCCCACAGAGGTCAGTCCCCCAAATATCACTTTTGTAATGCACGGTTAACGCTAACTGACAGCACAAAACATGTATGTGTGAAAGTGCCATTACTGACTGACAATCTGAGGACAGAAGAGGAACAGCACATTGGATTTTATTTTTTACATCAATTCTAGTCACTTAATGATTCAGCTTCACTCTTCAGAGGTGACAGCCAACCTGTGGGCTGGTGCCACTGTGAAGTGAATCAGAACTGTTGCAACTCCCACACTTTCACACGGAAAAGTGGGAATTCAAAAGGTCCAACTCAAAACACTCGAGCAATGATGATGCAGAGAATATTATATCTAAGGCAAGCATATATTACATTTTTAACATTAAACACATTTTAAAATACACTTGTCTGAAAAGTTACAAACACGAGAGCTGAGCATAAGTTTAGTTTTGCTTAAAAATCAAACTGACACATTGTCTCAATCACATGTGCTATTAATAAAACAGATATTTGAGGTTCATCTATCTTGCATAAGTATCTGTATCCGACTATTGCCCTTCTACAAAACATTCCCTTATTTTGGATCTTCCCCTGTCCTGTATAAGATGCTCGTGCTAAGCCAGTGTAAGTATAGCTCTTTTGGTGTCAGGTAGATTGAATGTGTCCTTTGGAACGGGCCAGTGGTGTTAAACTATGAGGGCTGCAGCAGGGCAGACTGCACAAGCATGACGAATGTACCAAGGAGCATCATTGTGAAAACAGCCACAGCCCCAATCAATACTGCCTTATTTGTTTGTGTGCGCACAAGGGTAAAATAGTGTGTTGTCTTTCCCCTTTTCTCTTCAAGTGCTTTGAATTAGGACACTATGGAGCTCAAGTGCAACATTGCACTTGCTGGGAAATCAATTCCATAGAGAAGCAGGAAAAGATATTCACAGAACAATCGGAGCCCATTTGCCTACACTTAAGACACTTGTGCTTTTCGAGGCTGCAGCTCATTCCCATTCAGTTTACCTGCTCAGCCTCATGGATCCGATTGCTCTGGTTTTATTCAGCTGCTGTGATCAAGTGGCCTCTCGCCTGACTCTTTGAATGAAGATGATCTCTCAGAGCTGCAGCAGCTGGGCAGTGTACATCTGCTGAGAGAACGACCCACACAGGGACGCCCAGCCTGTTTCTGGGACAGGTGGTGCAAAGTGGAAATTAATTTAATTAACAAAGCACAAAACATTTGTAAAACTAATTTAGCCACCTTTTCTCTAATTTAGTGAAACACTAACTTGACTCTCAATTAGATTTTGTTTTATGCAGAGTTTGGAATAATTCTTTGATGTAGCCCAAGGCCAAGCTCTAACAAAGGTCTAGCAGTTGTGAGAAGCACATAATGCCTGTTCAAAATAAAAACAAAAATCAAACTACAAAAAACAAACAGAATGTAACCATTATTAAATCAAGACATTACAGTAAAGAAGAACTGGCACAGCAAATACTGGCTTGTGAAATCAAGTAATAATTGAGTTTTGATGATGATTTGAACTAAGTATACTGTAAATGAAAGTGAGATCCACATCGACGAGCCGTGTGTGTCATGGTGGCAGTGCTGTGACAGTCCAGAGAACATGTGCCTGTCAAAGGTGCACTCTGTCATTCTCAGGCCTACAGTGGGATGCCAGGGCTCAAGATGGCAGCTGGTGTAGCAGAGGAGAAAACATGCTGAAACCTGAACCTCCCCCTCAGAGTACCCAGCTCTAAAAAACAGGTGTATAAACAAGGGTACAGGGCTGAAGGGTGACAATCGCCCCTCAATCCTCCTCATTATGCAATGTCAATGTGCTCCTGCAGTCTGTAGGACACACTGTTCTGATAAATAACATCAGTGCATTATCAACTCTATGAACCCTGGTCCACTTCAAAACACACAGAGTTTAGATATATGAAAAAGTGGGAGGAATTGGAAACCAGGTTTACTCAACAAAATTCAAGCACACAATTTCAAACACCCATGTGTTGTAGTAAAATGTCATGATAATTTGCAACCTAATAACGAATATGTAATGCTTATTCACTTTAGATGTTGCCTGGATCCTCAGCAGATTGCAAAGACTGGGTCTGGTCACTAAGCCCCCCGCCTGGATCAACTCCACAAAGCACTGACCAATCAGGTTAGTTTTTTGTGTGGCACACATGAAACCTTTTGGTTTCATGTGTCATCTGTCATTTACACCAATATTTGACTTCACTCACCTTTCATTAAAATAGTTTTTTGCTTCATTTTTTGATTCTGCAGAAATCTGCACTGTTTTTCAACTACATGTGATATTTTTTTCTATTTTTTCTATGTAATTTTTTATTGCAAGCAGTCATGTTGTTTTTTTATACGAGAGACAATACATCTTTTATATATCGTTTGTAATTTGCAGAACACTTTAGATGTACATTTACATTAAGAATGCAAGTAACAGTGATGATAGGCTGGTAGAGACATCATTTTTTCCCTGCCAGTGACGAAAATATCCGTCAAAAACGTATATTTCCTTCGTTGGACTTTTATTAAAGAGGGCGATAGAGAGCTTTATAATGCACATGCTTACGTTGTAGCCTGTTTCCTTGGCTTCTGTCGGGCAGTAGTGTATGGTTCTATGCTGTTTCCACTGCACAAGTCGGCCCGTTCGGTTCCGTTTGCTGAGTCCGTAGTGAGCTGCTTTTGGTCTTACTTTCACAGTGGACCCTGGAGCAAACCTTACTGCGGTCCATCTATACGCACAATGATTGGACAAGAGAAAACACAGGCTCAGGCAAAAAACATATGTTAAAGACCAGAATAAAACAAAAAGAAAATACTCCCTATTTCTGCTAAAACAGAAACCATGAACATCTATGGGAGCTGCCATCTTTGTTTTGTTTGATTCAAGCAGTACTTCCTGTCGTCGTTGCAACCAACTCTCTCTCTCTCTCTCTCTCTATCTCTCTCTGTCTCTCTCTGCTACGGCTCTTCAACGTCTGTCATGTACTTCTTTAGTCTTTTTGGACTTGCCTTGTATTTTATGAGGATGTTCTGTATTTAAATGTTCTTGTTTGAGCAGCTCATGGTGTGAGCACAATGGGCTGTCTGCAACATCAGCTGAAAGGCTTTTTGGTGGAGGATCTCGGGTCAAGGCTGGACACACAGAGAGGAGACCGTTCTGACCTGAGCACACATAACCTCTGACCTGTGGCACAAACAAGCACACAGACGCACTGAAACATTTAGAGGCAGTGAGAGAACTATTTCTGAGAACCACCATGAGCATCTATTATTGGCCCAGTGCTTGACCTTGCACCTGTTGTGTGGGGCTGTAATGGAACAGGGACCACACTCAAACCATGCACCCGCTTTACAAACACACGCAGATTACTTATGTATGTTGAGACGAAGTGTAAATGTGCCTTTGTCATCTTGTGCAGCTATTTTATCTTTGATTACTTTGAATTCAAGTTCAAGGATTAAAACTCAAAACAGTCACAAGTGACTGTTTTGAGTTTTTAATCCTGTTCTAAATTCTTTTCTTATCAAAAACACAGCTGAGTGTGGCATAGCGAGGTACTCTTAATTTAAATTTAGCAGAAATAAAAATGGATGTTTTAAATTAATTGTAACATTAGCTGTAAATAAATAAAACTAAAAGAAAACCAACAACGCCACCAGGATAAACCCTAAAAAATAAATAAAACTAACTAACAAAAAGGCAACACAGGTTTGTTTTAATATTGATAAGAGCAGAGTTCCACTTAGCAAATTACATTTATTTTATATTGCCATATGTGATCTCATTCATATTTTACGCTCATAAATTGTCCTTAATCAGTTCATTTAGTTGACAGTTTGTTCCGTTCGTTCACATTAGTTTAGCGTTCTCCACCAAAACGCCTTGAAACAAAAAGAAGAGGCAAGCAGAAGACAAGGCAAGGCAAGCAGAAAAGGCCACCCGAAGGCAAGGCAGCAGGTGCCGGCGAATTGAGCCCCGGAACCTGTATAAAAAGAAGAGTTGTTTACGCTAACGGCTAGGGCTAGGCTAATACACCACAGGAACCAGAGCAGAAACGTACTGCACTCCCACAACGAGCCATCACCCGACGACTACCCCAGTCACCAGCTTCAACGTCGGACCCCGGTGGGGATATGACCTGCCACGCCAACCAGCCGCCAACCCACACCACCAGCCCAACCCACGGAGCGATGAGGCGCTGTGGCGGTGCGCATCGCGGGGCTCTGCTTCACCGCGGCACTACAGAAAGTCTCATTAAGCGTTTGCTAAGCTAAATCATTACACAATTGGAAAGCGTAACGGATCCGTACCTGATAGAGCAGAGGACGGCGCACAACCTGACGGCAAAGCCCAAAACAGACAGACAGCGGTTGCTTCAGAGACAGAGGAAGTACCGAGGTCAGATTGAGCTCTTTGCGTCGCCCTACTGGTCGCTGCCGCATCTAAACCCACAAAATGTCGCATGAAGGATTATTTGTCCCAGTGAGTTAGCTTTTGTTCCCCCCAGAACAACCGTTCGTTGTGAATGTCCAGAAGAATCTGTTAGAATGATGAGATAAGGATGAAAATACCGTCTGGAGAAGGTCTTGTGGGCAGCGTTGGTAGATTTTAAGTAGAAACGAGTTATGGGGTAGGTGAGCAGCATTCTGACAGCAAAAATTAACATATCAGGACCAAAGTATAAATTTGCTTAATTTATAACTGCAGCAGAAACTTCCAATTGATGTAGTGAGGAGAGTAGAGAGAGAAGAGAGTACGAGGAGAAGTTGCACTTCGATGAATATATCACGAAATAGATGTCTTAGGAATAGAGTGAAATGAGAGAGACACGAATGACGCATCGAAATGTGTAGACATTATACAGACAACGATAGGTTTGTGAGAGGTGAGGATTGTAGAGAAGATGAGAGAGGAGTAAAAAAAGAAAGAGTGGTGGGTGAAGGAGCTCAGAGATACGCAGAGGATGGTGAGCAGAACAATTGAACAGAACACCAGTCAATGAATGTGCCACATATGTATGTAGAAGAGAAGGAAAATATCAAAAAAGAAGTGAAAAGATGAAGAGAGAGGGAAAGGAATGGAAACAGAGAGACTAGGTCCGGGGGCAAGCCGCAGAGTGACCCGAGGGAAGAAGAGGTAGGAGTAGTATGAAAGTGAATATATGAAGACAGAAGAAAAACACTAAGGGAGAGAGGGGTGCAAATGTAAAAGGAGCTATGTGGGGAGCACATAATTGTGCGCAGAATTGATAAACCCGATAACAGACTGTATGAGGAAGGAGAGATGAAAAATATACTTATTGAAATTAGTGATCAAGCAAGAAGAAGAGTATTGAGAACCAGAGATACTCGAGAGAGAAACGAAGAGGTTTAGAATGAGAGGAGAGAAAGAGAAAGAGAAGTGTGGAGAGATTAAGCTTATGAAGACTAGTGATGACAGGGATGAACAAGCAGTAGAAATATGACACTACGCTCGACGTATATTGAGAAAAGGAATGTATGGACCGAGCTGTCGCAGATGAGTGGAAATGATTGTCGATACCATAACACCCAAGAAGGACCTAATTCTAATAAGATGAAGAACGCGTCATAAGAACCCTTAAAAATTAATACCTCAAATAATAGATAATTAACACGAGCGGCGTATGCAGACAGTTGTATTATTCAGATGTCAACAGAAGGTAATTAGACGAGATGAGATAAATGCAAGCCCAACTTAAGAGGCCTATATGGCCCTTCACAAGTCTGAAGAACGAGATCTGTTGATGTGAGCGCGATATATATATCGCTGTTAATTTCTAAACAATAGTTATATAGCTCCTTCGTCCTGCGTTCAGTTCTAGACAGATTACACTATTACACTAGCGATCTTGATCATCATTTTTGTGATATTGTATCAGTAGACAGCAACCTGTTATTATAAGTGCCCTGAAAAGATGATCATAGTGTCTGTAAGCTATTGAATCTATGATGACATGAATCGACAAATTATAAAACTATTAACAGAATGTACTTTAGGTGTTTAACGAGTGTAATAATCATACATAGTACATTCCAAGTTTGGCAAAAGAATAAGAC
The DNA here is from genome assembly GCA_038363315.1 of Mugilogobius chulae. NCBI lineage: Eukaryota > Metazoa > Chordata > Actinopteri > Gobiiformes > Gobiidae > Mugilogobius > Mugilogobius chulae. Next base: position 36,115,424 of record CM076397.1, read on the forward strand.
TATCAAATGAAATCCATAAACATTAACGAGCCCATTCCAGAAGCCTCTGTGACTCAAAAAAAACACAGAAGCAGATTGTTCAACAGTAAACAGCATACAAGGTAACACCCATAAAGTTATTAATTTGCGTCTCCAGAGCTCACTCTCATAATTTATCCGGTAATACGTGAGACTCATTCCTCACTCTCCGTACAAACCAAATAATAAACACCACTTATAAAATTAAGAAGGGAAAAAGAAATCCTAGATGAGATGAATAACCTAAACGTATAGTAACGAGGTGATTTTTTACTCAATACTTTGAGAGCTAACAGACAGGCCGTAAATGTAGAACTCGAGAAAGATCTGATATAGAGGTATAAGAGTTTAGTAATAATGGCTCTGTAGGATCACAAAGTAGGTCTGATGACGTCAGAGACAAGTGAAGCTCAGCCTCTTATGCCGCATGACCTTACAAGGGACATGCGTAGACTTCTGTCCACGCTAATTGTGATAAAGGTAGAAGCCATCGGTGTCCTCAAGCGAAGTTGGAGGGAGCGAATCGCTCTCAAAATTGGCACTACAAACTGGGGTCTTATACACCCTATATCGGAACACGCTCTACTGGATACAGATGACCTATTTTAAATCTAACTGTCCCACGGCATCAATTGAATGGCATGTCTGTAATATAATTTGTAACAGTCACAGCTTTAAACTGTAATTGGAAAGCACTCTTTACGCCATGTCTGTACTATGCCATACCAATCACCGCACTCAATACTCTTTGGTCTCTCTCCATCTTCCAATCGTCAGCTGGAAGTTAAATAGGTTTTCGCCTTGTTGCTTTATCGATCTGGTTCTCTTAAACCCGCGACATAGATCTTGACATTTGTAGTGAAGCAATAAAATAAACATTTTCCGCAAAATTATCTATTATCCACTAGGTTAGAAATACAAAGTCTCGCCACCCCAGTGGAACAATACGTCCAACTGAACGAACCTACGGGTCTCTCAGAGAGTAATTGCATTTCGCTCTCTTGTAACAATTTGAAAGCTCTCGTGGACCCCACCATATTTAAGTTGTAAAAGAGCCCTGGTGTTGTTGATCCCAAACGGAAGACCCAGACAAACTTATATGCAAATAGAAACATTTAGGTATTTTGGATTCTTCCACTGTATATGTCATACACCCACCATGAGTAATTTAAATGTTATAGAAACACACATTTGTTGGAGTCTCCAAAATTAAAAACACCAAACCCTCTATACATGAGATCCTGTTGCGATGCACACAGATGCGATCACAACTTATAAATCCCATTTGAACATAGTGTACACGAGAAGCCGGTCCTGTTTTTTCTGTACTGGGGCTTATTTCTTTCCGTGTGTCCCTCCTTATGACCAACTTGCTCCCCCAGCGCCATGAGAATTTTTGCTCTCTTTTACCGCATGTTATAGCGTGGAGCACATTCCGAGTAACACATGGGGACTCTTATGACACCATTTGGAACTTAAGAGGCAGAGCCGCGTGGCACTAATGCAGTTCCTATTTGTTGGTTATGACCTAACCAAGTGGAGAAATGATATTCATACAGCTCACCGAGCATGCAGTGGCCCCAAAGAATGACCCGGCCCTCGCGAAGGATAGGGTACACTAGTGAGACGTCGAGGTCTACTCCCGAAAACAAGACGTCTGCGCAAGGGGCTCCGTCATTCGAGACTTCGCTTAGCCATCAGTCGAGGCCCAAGTGGGTCAGAAATGTGGCCAGTGACTTCAGGAGAAGATTCACTACAAAGATGACTGGAACAGTGAGCTCGGTCGTACAGAATGAAGGACTATACTTCAGGTAACGATGGAGTCGTCTGTGGAACACCGACCATGTTATGCGGCAGACGAGCGGCAGCGAGCCAGGGCTCCAACAAACCCACATCATCGTACTCACCATACTATACTCCAGGAAGAGCTATTCCGTCAAGTGCTTGCTTCACCTCACCTATGAGCTCCTGAGCATCCGCGCAAGCCTCCTTGCACTTTCGTCAGGCAAGGCTGCCTGCAGTTCAGCACAGGACTCTCTGCTGGGGCTGGACACTGTGAGCCCGCTGGGCTGTATTCAAGCCAATGTCAACTGGGAGTCCTAACATGTCCCGCTTGACCCCTATGCAATGCAGGACCCACTCGACTGATGTCTTCCTGCGTCCTGACGCAGTAGTAAGACGTATGAATGCACGTACATAATTGAGGAGCTTTCTGGTATATCTACAAGATACAACTAAAGTAGCGTAGCTGATCCAAGATCAACTGTTATATTGTCACAAGAGGGCGGGTACCCCCAGAAATTGTAGTGCGAGCCCTGCCTCTGGATAACATGGTCCCAAAAACACCGCAACGGAACCTTAGTACCTGCAACCAGCATTAAGAACTAAGAAATAATAGACGTGCGAGGATTTGATGTTACTCCACCTAGAGTTTCAAAACTAGCCCGCAATATATCTCTGTGAATAGCAAACAGCACCAAAGACTAGCCTAGTAATTCCCTTATGAAATTGGAGCTCTTGCTCAAATTCGAACAGAATGCAAGCCTGCGTCGTGAGAGGTACAAGTCCCATTGGGCTCACTAGGGGACTCGTGTCTTGGGTGCTGGAGCTAGGCGTGTCTCCGACGCCACTGGGCCATAGCATCGCTTCTAGCACCTATACTCCCAGATGCGAGACAAACACCAAGTCTGTCAGAACGATACAATTGAATGTAGTCTGGCGTGAGATGGTAGACAAAGACTCATCAGAAGGTGACCAGTGCCCATTCACAAGTGCCAGCCATTATTCCATGACACTGTAAGGAAAGATAGACGCTTGAATAAGAAGTCTAGCAGACATCACACTCCGTGTCAGTATGAACGTCAGTTAAACCCGCAAACTCCCACCAGTGGCGCTGCAGGGGGCTCGAAGAGTACCGAAGCAAGCCCGGGATATGGGTTCCTCCATGGAGCACAGATGTGGCGCAACCCCTTTCAAACGCGTTGGCAAAAAGAGCCGGAATCCGAAGAGTACTACCTAACTTCTCCTCATCTTCTTTCCACAGTTCCATCCCTCACTACCCAAAGACCGCGATTTAGAGTTAGACTAGACGATTGAAAGTATCTTTTCGTATAACATCACGGTGCCTCTAAGAAGTGGCGCTCTTTTGTCACGACGCACTCTGCGACTCAGCGTTTCGAGAGCGCGTTCTTGAATCTCTAGGCCAGCAGGTGAATAGAACCGCGTCGATAAATGAAGAGAAACCAATCGGTGTCTCGCTCGCCGGAGAGGATGCGAAAGTTGTGGTAGGCGCAGTGCAGTGAACAGGCCGAATTCTTAACTCTGGTCCTCCCGTGCGAGACGGAGACCCAGACGTCTCTTGCCCTCCTCCGTAGCGTGACATTGTGCCTGATGGGACGTGTGATCAATGGGCAGATTCCAGTTGGATTGGGATCCCAGTCCTCGCCCTCTCCTCGGCCACAGCTGGGACAACTGTACCTGGCAGAGGAGTAAGAGCGATAGTCTAGTGGTGCAAGAAGGGCAAGTTCTCTATGAGGTCTCCTCTCGCGGATGCACGACGTGTTAAAAAGAGGACGTCACCACACGTCTATGGAGTGATCACTGCCACATTTACCACTCAATGAATCGCCCCGCATTGAGCAGTAAAGGAATGGTTGAAGTAGTCCAACAAGTGATGATAACGCACAACCATCTTCTCAAACAGATGGCTCTCAAAAGACAAGACTCGTGTGAGTGTACCCTGGCCGACTGCTGAGAGGTCCTAGAAGCTCAAATGCAACCATAACAGACGAGGAGCGCCAGAAAGAATAAAGAGCGAAGATGCGAAAATTACCCATCATCGAACGCCAGTCGTACACCCTGTGTGGTGCCAGAGATAAGAAGGATGGTGGCAAGCGAACCTAACGTGGAGTCGATACTAGAGGTGAGCCCGTAGAGGCGCTCACCTGTCTGACATGAGCCCGCTACTGAGTTATGCGCAGCGCATCAGCAGTTCAGAGGAAAGATCCTCTGATCGTACTGGCCAGGCCTGTCATGTAACTCTGTCTATAACTTAAAGTACCTGGAACCATAGAGCGCGAGAGAGAAGAGCACGTAGCTCTTGACGAACAAGTGATCAGAGGTACTCGCACCACTAGCGCCTCGCCTGTCCGATGCGTATTACTAGTCCAGAGATAGCTGACGCCGACGCTGAGGAGTGCGATTCGAGGCAGAACGCGGAACGCCCGTCAGGCGTGGATTCCTGGATAATCTCGGTGCCCTTTTCACCCATCACAGGAAAGGCGAATACAAGGTATGTCTGAACGAGAACCGAGATGCACCTAGATCGGACAAGTCTACATACCCGATCCATCCGCTTTGTCATGACCTCCCACTCTCACAGATGATGTAGACATCCTCCAGGACGCAAAGCGAATCACTCAGCTTACACCCAGAGGAAATACCCTCTATAGGTATGCAGTTAAGGATACGACATCAACTATTTGTCCACCAATACAATGGCTCCATGTCCACAGAAGAGTCTTACCTTTTCTGGTCTTATACATAAAACAATGGAAACTGGAGAGGTCTCAGGGACTGTGAACTTGGCTTCATCTATTAACACTTGAATCATATCAGTAAGAGCTCTACAGAATAGGTACTGTACTTATTACATTACCTAGTTCTACTTCGTGCTATAAGGATGATGGGCTCCAGTAGGCGAAAACACTGCTACAACATAGCAATAGCGTGGCAATATAAGCGATATGATGTTATTTAGTGTATTATGTCNGTAGCTCTTCATGGATTTCCAATGATTGCTCGGTTTGAGACGAGGCTGTCCTGAAGAGCTCCTAATGCCAGAGGTCAGAGGTCACGTGTTATTAGTCTTCCCGGACGGACGAGGACCTGTTTGTGGACATTTGTCTCTCGACTGATTACACCCGATCAATCCAGACGTGTTTTTTATGGCCTCAGAAGAACATCCTCTCGTCGATGATTTCGGTCGTGAGCAAAACACAAACACAGAGGAAAAGATCAAAGGGTTTGGAAAGGTTTTGTTATAGGTGAACAAAAAACGAAATGAAATTTTAGATGTAATTATAATGATTGCTTGAACTAAGTGCAAAGTGGGGCAGTGTAATTTTGATAAATGTTCTTCAAGTGGAAGTAAATCAGATGTTATTACTGAAAATGATTTCCGGTAGAAATTAGTTTTAGTGGCTTTTCTAGTCCAAAGTTGACTCACTTCAAAAAGGAAAATTATTCCATTAAAATATGTGAATTAGTTAAAATTGGCCTAATTTTCAAATAATGAAAAAATATTTCGAGTGTTTAATCTCACATCAAAAATATATCAGGAGTTGTTTTAGCTTCATTTTTCCAAAGTGGGCGGGATTTCTCGTCGAATCTTCTGCTGAACCTTTTGACAGTTTTGTGTTGCCTGCGTAGCAGCTGAACATGCCGCTGGTTTACCCCGGTCAGTGCAAAGTACGGCTGTCAACTGATAATCTCCACCGTTTGGCTGTTTGTTTGTCCCGCGTTTCAGGCAGAGCCTGTTGCTTATAGAAACATTGAATAATCAACAAAATAATGAGCTACTTACGAGGTCAAAACTCCTGAAACCTGAAAGAGCGAGAGTTACATCTGTTCAGTGTGTGTGAATCTGCTGAAAACACAGAAAATCTCCTGTATATTAACTGAGCTGTCTGTGATCAAAATCTACATAGCAACCGCTGGCAGCGGTTCAGGGGCGGGGTCTAGTTCGACTGCAGCGCCTCCACTGAAGTAAGAATGTCAGAGTCGAAACCAACTTTGATCTTGTTCTTATAGATGCAGTCGGCAACGCGTCACTGTTGCAACTGTTGGTTGCCGAGGGGGAAAACATCTCCTGTCTCAGAATGGGAAGCTAAACTGTTTATCTCTTTTAAGACGTTTTCTGGTGAATTAAATGTATTTTAGCACAACAATTCAAGTCGAGTTACAACCGAGTTCAAACGGAGGTTACTCAGATGTTGTTATGTCAGAAAGTAAACAACAAGTTAAAAAAGATGCTAAAAGACGCCAGGCGGCGCTAGCATCATGTTAGCATTTAGCTCACAGCTACCGTTAGCATTGCTAGATATATTTACATACTTGGAAGGTTGAATCACTTTATTTATCCTCATGTCTTCGTGTCTGTATTTGACACAATATATCTCCTAAAGTCCATGTTTGCTGTTGTAGTTTTTGAGCAGTGACTGATAAAACTGTTGTTCTGATTCACTCCCCATGTTAACTTTCCCCCTCGGAGGTCTGTTAGTGGGCGTGACCTTTGATGCCGACTGTATCTATGACCAAGTGGGCCGAACAAACTTCTTACTTCCTCTGAGGTATGAAAAGGCCTTTAGTTTTAGGTTTGATTTGAAAGGCTTGACAAAAGAATGTCCTACAGTATTGTCTTCCCACTCACAGAAGCTCATGTTGAGGTTCTTGTGACACTGTATTTTCTCTTGAAAACTGTATCTTTTGGACAGATTGTTTGTGATTTGGAGGACATGTTGTTCTTATGAAGCCTTAAGCTGGAACAGAGCAGCAACAGTGTAACAGAGGTGGTCCTGTCGCTCTGCTGCTGCTTCATGTGGCTTCACTGTCACACACAAAAGCTGCACATGCTGAAACACTTCCGTTCATTATAGTCCGGTGTTTGTCCTACCATACTGCAAACAGCACCTACTACCCTGCTAGGCACATTATTTTTTTAGTTTCATGCTAAATGGCCAAAAAAAAGTATCAGATATATCATAAATACAAATGAATGACAACCCTTCATTTTGTATGCGACTGACGGGAAGAACTATGACGAATGTCTCAGGTAAAACAAAAGTATTTATTTTGTTTTGTAAAAGCTTGTGCATTCTGCAGCACAGAAAAGACCCCCAACCAGAAAAATGACATGTCACATCTTAAATCATTAACAGCGTCTCATGTGCGATACTAGCAGTTTCAGAACTGTCTCCGTAATGTACCTAGCACTTAGTTGCGGAGTGCATTCCACTGAAACTCGTTCGTGCTGGTTTGTTTTCTTTTACTGTATAAAAAGTTACAGATATATATTTAAGAACTTGTTTTTATAACAATCATGTTCTAACATTAAATGTTTAAAATATTACCGTTGCTGTTCCCCGTCTCCTGTTTCAAGTCCTAGGTGTTTCCTTTTCAGGTGTTCACGCAGCGATGTTGTGCAACGCTAAATCCGTCTGGCAAACGTTGCATATTACACAAATCTTTTTGACATTTAGCGTAAAATTATCCCATACTTTAGAGGATTTCGTTTGTGCTTTGCTCCCTCCTTCGTAATCTTTTCTTTATCTCTTTCTTTCTCCCGTGTCTCCGCACTTTCGGCTGTCGTCTCCGCCATTTGTTGGATCTGCTGCGTGCGTAAGGGGGGGCGGATTGAATGCCAATGATTGGCTGATCTCTACTTCGCCATTAGCTCACACCATAAATTGCTCACTACTGCCACATGTGGTGGCCAATCGAAGTGCCGCTGATAGTAAAAGTTTTTAGCCAGCTAATCGATGATCAAATTTGTTGACAACTATTTTAATAATCGATTTAATCAATGAAATCGATTAGTTGTTGCAGCCCTAATAGTTTCTTTGTTAATTTATTGAAACCATGGCGCATCACCTGCCTCCATGTGGACATCAGCTTGTGATTTAATGCATGTTTTTCTTAGGGTCTAATTATTTTCTTAAAATTTTATCAACACTTTTCACAATGGTCAGCGGTCTTATTTATAAAGCATGCGTACAAAATGTTACGTATGTCCTTTCCAGGTTAAGTTGGTTGTTTTTAAAAAACAGCCTGACAGAAATTAGCAATTCAATACGTACATTCTTAAATTTAGAGCTAAGGCAGGAGATCTGTGCTGAGACAGATGAGAAATGATCGATTGTGTTTTGTTCATATACTTACACTTTCAGTAATCATTCCGGGCAAAGTTATTACACACGTGACCCAGGTGTGTGAAGCTAAACTTAAGCAGTGTTTCTAGATTCCATTTTAACTCCAATTCTGTGCACTTTCTCTGCTCTGTTTTTGTCGTGTGTAAGCTAAAACTGTGAGAATGGAGAGTTAGTAAAGTGTGATCCTAGAAGCTAATAGCCGCATTCCCCACCACAGTGACACTTGACTGGAGCAGTGAACAAGCAGGACTTCCTGTTTGTGAGTGACAAGGTTTGCACTGAGGTCTGCTGTCATGCACTTGTTAACCCTGCTGCTCCTGCCTCGTGCACTCAAGGCCCATCGTCAGTACACAATACTACGTTAGCAGCTATGCAAATAAACAATTTAAGAACGGGTTATTTGTGGAAAATCTTCAGTTTTGCTGAGTAAAAAGTAAATATCAGCAGATTTGGTAGGATTATAGTTATAGAAATTAAATAGTTAAATTATCAGGCAGAAGTAAGTGGAGGAATTTGCTGATCATAAACTAGATGTTTTTTGAGGTTTAGTTACAGTTTAAGTGAATTGGCTTGTTAAATATTTACCCTTTTGTGTTTTTTTATTGATTACAATCTCAAAAACACATGAAAAGACAGTGGCACCATTAAAGAAAAATGTTTTATTCTTTATCTAGAGACTTCCGATCATGGGTGTCCAAACTTTTTTCACAGTGGGCCACATTTGAAACTGTGGAGGGCCATATGATACACCGGCTTTGAGTGCATTTTAATGAACTACTACACTTTAAATAAAGCATTCATTTTAGGCTTCAAAGACATTGTAATGTTTGTTATTTATATATTTTATATAATAGAATTGCTCAAATTTGACAATAAAAACGATACTTTTTGTAATTTGGGAGCATCGAGTAGGAAGTCTGAGGGCCAAGGAAAATTGATCCAGGCCTTATTTGGCCCCTGGGCCACAGTTTGGACCTGCCTGCTTTAGACTAATGCTGCCAACACCCAAATGTTTAACCAAAGTGGAGGATGATGTGTCTTGCCCCTGGACACAATGACAGTATGCCTTGTGGGACGCAGGGATTAAACTTCCTCTGAACTGCTGAACTGTGAGGACAGAGAACTAGTCATTTGTGAGTGCGTTAGTGGATGGACCTTAATATCAGATTAAACCTCATCACTCTAATGTTACATACAAGTTTGACCTGAGGAATGTTGCACGCTTTAACTCCTTCATGCCCATGCAAGCCCTTGTAGTCATCTGAAGTGAGGCGTGAGATGCTGGTGGCCCCTCTCCCCTGGGGCCAGCCTCGGCTTCCTGTAAACAGATTGGTGATGCTGAGAGTCCTGGGTTACTGTGTCTGTTCATGTTGAGGTGCGCTCCTGCATTCTTGTGGCCATACTCAGGGGAAGAGGTGTGTTGGTTATAGAGCGACATGTTGAGTGCGTGTAAACGTTGCCATCAACAGTCTATTCATCATCAGAAAATCTTAATTGTACAAAGCAGTCTAAATATGTCCATTCATTTTGTCTTTGTTGCTTCCCATAAACAAATAATACTTAGATTTTTCAGTCTGGTTGGCTGATAGTTTGTGGTCATTTAATCACGTATTGCTCCCATACATTATGTTGTCAACTGATGAAGTGTGGGCACACAAGTGATGATGGACAAGATAGATGGTTTGACCTCTGGAACTTAAATAATCGATCTCTCTTTAATGTTACAATTGAACAACTAAACATTTTATAACTGCACTGTCAGTTTCCACTTTGATTTACATGAGAAATTAAAAGCCACTACTTTTGGTTAAGGCTACTTGTGAAACAGAATAAAATGTTACTTATAACTGGAAGTGTAAAGGTGAGAGTGGAGAGGGAACAATCAGACCAGTCCATTGTGATGTCACATGTCTACTACATCTACAAACAGTGTTGAGAGTACTCAAAGTACTTTTTAGGTAACGATTACTTAGTTTTGCTTTCCCGGGTAATCTTTATTAGTTACTTTTTCTAATTAGTAACACATTTTTGTTCTGATCCAACTGCTTAGAGCCCCAGTGACAGGAGGTGTACAGCACTTACTCTCACAAGAGCTCCTCTACTATCTTTACAGAGCCAAGATACAAGTGTTCTAATCGCATACGTGAATACCTCGTCCTTATGCACTCTTTCTCCTCCTTCCCTCCATTACGCTCTCCCTGCACCTCCATGTTTTATCTCCTTCTATACGTCCTCTTTCTCTGTCTTCTTTTCACACCAAAACGTTTGAATCAAAATAAATAATCCACAACAAACACAGGTGAGGTTCACAAGCAGTACACAGTTTTGTTGATGGCGATAGAAGTTTGTGAAAACTTGCGTCGCTCTTATGTGCACTCATCCCAAAGCCACAGACTGCGTTATACACAGCGGCTGCTTTTTTCCAGACATGTTAAAATGAGCGTAAACTGTAGAATTGACCTTGAGTAATTAATGATAGCACACTACTAAGGTATTTGTTTTTTACAAAAGTAATGAGTTACTTTTGAAACTGACTACAATGGACATTGGCCACGGCAGTCAGTAGTGGACTCTTTTGACCTAAAGGTTGCAAATTTGCCTGTTTCATTAAAACTGTCCAGAAATGATGCAATGGTTCACAACATTTGACAATGCTAGTTAAATACCACACTGTATGCACAGCTTAGGAGCAAAAAGAAGTACTTTTAGTATTGATTTTTACTTTAAATTCCACTGCTTTTTACTTACGTCTAACTCTTAAACACTTGCATTGGATCAGAATAGTGTGCAATGCCATATAAGAGCACATAATATCAGTTTGAAGCTTGTGTTGTTGCCAGTTTTGTGCAAAGTAAGTAATTCTCAGTCGCCTCAAACAGATGACAGCTGAAGTAGCACCAAGTTCTCTTTCACGAGTGGCTATAAGTGAGTGAGAATAATGGAAAATCACAAATCTAAACTTGGGGAATAAACATATTCGCAATTCACAGTGTAGCCCACAGAGGTCAGTCCCCCAATATCACTTTTGTAATGCACGGTTAACGCTAACTGACAGCACAAAACATGTATGTGTGAAAATGCCATTACTGACTGACAATCTGAGGACAGAAGAGGAACAGCACATTGGATTTTATTTTTTACATCAATTCTAGTCACTTAATGATTCAGCTTCACTCTTCAGAGGTGACAGCCAACCTGTGGGCTGGTGCCACTGTGAAGTGAATCAGAACTGTTGCAACTCCCACACTTTCACACGGAAAAGTGGGAATTCAAAAGGTCCAACTCAAAACACTCGAGCAATGATGATGCAGAGAATATTATATCTAAGGCAAGCATATATTACATTTTTAACATTAAACACATTTTAAAATACACTTGTCTGAAAAGTTACAAACACGAGAGCTGAGCATAAGTTTAGTTTTGCTTAAAAATCAAACTGACACATTGTCTCAATCACATGTGCTATTAATAAAACAGATATTTGAGGTTAATCTATCTTGCAAAAGTATCTGTATCCGACTATTGCCCTTCTACAAAACATTCCTTATTTTGGATCTTCCCCTGTCCTGTATACAGATGCTCGTGCTCCATAGGCCAGTGTAAGTATAGCTCTTTTGGTGTCAGGTAGATTGAATGTGTCCTTTGGAACGGGCCAGTGGTGTTAAACTATGAGGGCTGCAGCAGGGCAGACTGCACAGCATGACGAATGTACCAAGGAGCATCATTGTGAAAACAGCCACAGCCCCAATCAATACTGCCTTATTTGTTTGTGTGCGCACAAGGGTAAAATAGTGTGTTGTCTTTCCCCTTTTCTCTTCAAGTGCTTTGAATTAGGACACTATGGAGCTCAAGTGCAACATTGCACTTGCTGGGAAATCAATTCCATAGAGAAGCAGGAAAAGATATTCACAGAACAATCGGAGCCCATTTGCCTACACTTAAGACACTTGTGCTTTTCGAGGCTGCAGCTCATTCCCATTCAGTTTACCTGCTCAGCCTCATGGATCCGATTGCTCTGGTTTTATTCAGCTGCTGTGATCAAGTGGCCTCTCGCCTGACTCTTTGAATGAAGATGATCTCTCAGAGCTGCAGCAGCTGGGCAGTGTACATCTGCTGAGAGAACGACCCACACAGGGACGCCCAGCCTGTTTCTGGGACAGGTGGTGCAAAGTGGAAATTAATTTAATTAACAAAGCACAAAACATTTGTAAAACTAATTTAGCCACCTTTTCTCTAATTTAGTGAAACACTAACTTGACTCTCAATTAGATTTTGTTTTATGCAGAGTTTGGAATAATTCTTTGATGTAGCCCAAGGCCAAGCTCTAACAAAGGTCTAGCAGTTGTGAGAAGCACATAATTGCCTGTTCAAAATAAAAACAAAAAATCAAACTACAAAAAAGCGAACAGAAAATGTAACCATTATTAAATCAAGACATTACAGTAAAGAAGAACTGGCACAGCAAATACTGGCTTGTGAAATCAAGTAATAATTGAGTTTTGATGATGAATTTGAACTAAGTATACTGTAAATGAAAGTGAGATCCACATCGACGAGCCGTGTGTGTCATGGTGGCAGTGCTGTGACAGTCCAGAGAACATGTGCCTGTCAAAGGTGCACTCTGTCATTTCTCAGGCCTACAGTGGGATGCCAGGGCTCAAGATGGCAGCTGGTGTAGCAGAGGAGAAAACATGCTGAAACCTGAACCTCCCCCTCAGAGTACCCAGCTCTAAAAAACAGGTGTATAAACAAGGGTACAGGGCTGAAGGGTGACAATCGCCCCTCAATCCTCCTCATTATGCAATGTCAATGTGCTCCTGCAGTCTGTAGGACACACTGTTCTGATAAATAACATCAGTGTATTATCAACTCTATGAACCCTGGTCTACTTCAAAACACACAGAGTTTAGATGATATGAAAAGTGGGAGGAATTGGAAACCAGGTTTACTCAACAAAATTCAAGCACACAATTTCAAACACCCATGTGTTGTAGTAAAATGTCATGATAATTTGCAACCTAATAACGAATATGTAATGCTTATTCACTTTAGATGTTGCCTGGGATCCTCAGCAGATTGCAAAGACTGGGTCTGGTCACTACGCCCCCACCTGGATCAACTCCTCAATGTACAGTCCAATCAGGTTAGTTTATTTGTGTGGCACATGAAACCAAAGAGCTGATTGGTCATCTGTCATTTAGACCAAAATTTAACTTCACTCACCTTTCATTAAAATAGTTTTTTTGCTTCATTTTTTGATTCTGCAGAAATCGGCACTGTTTTTCAGCTACAAGTCATATTTTTTCCAAATTTTTCTATGTAATATTTTTTATTGTAAGCAGTCATGTTGGTTTTTATTATACGGGAGACGTTGCGACGATACATCTTTTATATATCGTCTGTAATTTGCAGGAAACTTTAGATGTACATTTACATAAAGATGCAAATAACAGTGATGGTAGGCTGGTGCGGACTTAACTTTTCCCCTGCCAGTGACGGATCCGTCAGTGCGCAACCAGCTGTAGCCTGCCAAAAACATATATTTCCTTCGTTGGACTTTTATTATAGGAGAACTATTGTGTTTTTCCAACTATTTAGTAAGAAACTATAACATATGCAGATCAAGAATTTACCTTTTGTTCATTGTAAACACACAATGATCTAAAACAGCTTGAAAATAGAACAGCTCTATTGGCTTCCTGTTCAAAACTGCAGACGGATAAGCCTCGCCTCTTCATTTTAAATTTGACTGTGAGAAGCAACAGATTTTAAATAACTATTTTTTATTGTTGGAAAGTGATTACAGACAATGGGAGGGGAAGGTGGTAGGTGAGAACAGGGATTTCTGAGCACTTGAGCTCCAACTTAAGAAAAATGCAAGTTTACTCAGTCATGCATGAAGAAATTCAAATATAACTTTTTGTAAACTAATGTGAAGTGAGGCCTCTATAACCAGGTTAAAATCTTTGATCATTACATTTACATAATAGGACCCCTTTAAAGAAGGTGATAGAGGGCTCTCTATGCACAGGCTGACTTTGTAGCCCTGTTTCCACTGTGCAAGGCGGCCTGTTCCGTTTTGTTTCCTGTGGCCCTATGCTCACAGTGGACCCTGGAGCAAACCTTACTGCGGTCCTCCTTTAGGCACAATGATTGGGCAAGAGAAAACACAGGCTCAGGCAAAAACCATATGGAAAGACCAGATAGAAACAATAAGAAAAGATCCCGTAATTCTGCTAAAACAGAAACAAGTACATCCATGGGAGCTGCCATCTTTGTTTTGTTTGATTCAAGCAGTACTTCCTGTCATCATTGCAACCAACTCTCTCTCTCTCTCTGCTATGGCTCTTCAACGTCTGTTATGTGTTTCTTTAGTTGTTTGGACTTGCCTTGTACTTTTATGAGGATGTTCTGTATTTAAATGTTCTTGTATGAGCAGCTCATGGTGTGAGCACAATGGGCTGTCTGCAACATCAGCTGAAAGGCTTTTTGGTGGAGGATCTCGGGTCAAGGCTGGACACACAGAGAGGAGACCGTTCTGACCTGAGCACACATAACCTCTGACCTGTGGCACAAACAGCACACAGACGCACTGAAACATTTAGAGGCAGTGAGAGAACTATTTCTGAGAACCACCATGAGCATCTATTATTGGCCCAGTGCTTTGACCTTGCACCTGTTGTGTGGGCTGTAATGGAACAGGGACCACACTCAAACCATGCACCCGCTTTTCAAACACACGCAGATTACTTATGTATGTTGAGACGAAGTGTAGATGTGCCTTTGTCATCTTGTGCAGCTATTTTATCTTTGATTACTTTGAATTCAAGTTTCATACTCCAGAAACAGTTTAAGTTGGCCCTGACAATTATTTCTGTGGAGACGTATTAAATGCATTTCTTAACAAATACAAGTTGAAATATGGTGACATGTTAAGTTCAGTCTGTGGCGTAGTTAGTTACAAGTTATATATATATATTTTTTAGTAGACTAGTCACAATTAGGTGAGTCATTGTACATCTCACTCACAAGTGACTGTTTTGAGTTTTTAATCCTGTTCTAAAATTCTTTTCTTATCAAAACACTGCTGAGGTTTTGTCAGTGAGTTATCTTTGGTTCCCCCCAAACACCGTTGTGAATGTTCCAGATCTGTGATGTCATAGATCTCTGAATCTTCTGCACTGTTTTTAAGTACAGTTTGGAGCATTTCTGCAGCATTAACATATCAGACCAGGTATATTTGCATATTTACCCCGCAACTTCCTTTGTAGTCCGTAGATAGAGCTCTATAATTCCTGATGTGACATTGCTGTCATGTGTGCTAAGGTGTTTCTGATGCATGGGTTTGCCAAGCGTGGGTGCTCAGGAGCAGGTTTGACACACTTGAACAACACAAAATCATATTTGCCCTTTAAAGAAATCTAAAAAGACTTAAATAGAAGATGAACACAAATGTTCTCGTTGCAGCCATTCTGAAAATATAGCTTTATTATAAACCTTAAAGTGAATATGACAGGTTTTTGTGATTTTCCAATTTTAACTTAATTTGGTAGATGAATACTTATTGTAAACATAAATGATTTTACATGACTCAAGAACAAGTTTGTGGAAAGAAAAAGTTTGAAAATATGTTGAAAATCCCAGGAAGAGTTGATGACATCACACTAGAGAGATGTGAACATATGCAATTTTCTCACACAAAGCTAATTTAAATGAACCTACAAACTTAAATTTAACAAAACTAGTGCATTCCAGTGTATTTTTATGTTGTAAGTAAAGCAATTCTTTTACATTAGAGGAGTTTTGACCCATTTTTATACATAACCCCCAGAGCAATGTCATCACTTATGAACAGGAAGAACCTTTTTAATCCTAAAAGATGTTTAAAGTGCAAAATGTTTAAAGAAATCTTAATTAAAATAAATGTAACTTTGTTTTAGTGAAATTTAAATGATCTAAATTGAAGCCATAAGCTCATTGGACCTAAGGTTTTCTGTCCTTATATTGACTGATAAATCCACCTTAACAATTACAATGTCGAGACTCAAGAAATATATAATAATCACTGTTTCGCATACTGCTTAAAAACCAACATGATCTATTTAGTAATTCTTCTGGATGAAAGTGAGCTGGCAGTGGACAGTTTTCCGTCCAGTTTCAGTATGTGTGTGGTGCTCCCCTATTGGTAAAGGCTCACCCTCCCACTGGGACAATGCAATCAAACGTCACCACAGGACTCTGATATAATGATTGCTGCCGAGTGGGCTAATTAAGACTGAATACTGCTCATAAGCCTGCTCTCTTTGCCAACAAATCACCCACAACTCTGCTCCCTCACCAATGAGCTGAGAAGGGTCCGATTTTCCTCCACCGGCACCTATAGAATATTTCAGGTGCAAGCAGCATGACAACGCACTAGGCTTTGTGAGAATCTTGTCTTTATTCAAGCGCCCTTAGGCTGTTGTCACTGCACGCAGCTAGAAACAGTATTATTATTGATATCACCATAATTTATGAAGACACACCAACAGTGCTGTGTGCAGAGCTAACAGTAGCCGCACGTTTTCAGGCGCTGATCGGTCTCCTTAGAGATGTCAGCGATCTGCTCACGGTTGGTGGAGCCTTTGTACACAGGGCTCATATTCTTTAACAGGGGGCCTTTTGTTGTTGTAAACAGCATGAATTTTTAATCCGGCCCAAGATTCGGCGCTGTAATGAATGTGCTGGTCTCTCAGGGAGGGAGGCCCGTGGCTCCTGTTGCCAAGTGTCAGATGTGCGTGACTTCAGGAGAGATTCACACTCATACTGTAGCCTATATGATGACTTATATTATGCCTATAGCGTAAAAGGGAAAGCCATGTCACCGTTCATTAAAATAGTATCAGATTATTCTGTTACTCAACCTTGCTTCTGTTAGACCCTTGCTTGAGCAGTGCTGATTTGCTGTATATGGACCCATGCTCTCTTTTCAGCACGCTTTTTCTTCTCTAACAATCTATAGTTTCGATTCTGCACACAGGGGCTGTCAGTCATTTTATTAGTCCCAAGCTTGCTTGTTCAATAGTGCCAATTCAAAGACTTGGACATTGACCAAAAGGTGTTTCTTACAGCATTTTATCAAACCAACAGCTTTCTATGAGATTTATTCAAGCAACAATCACTGTGCATGTTTAATTAGTACACATGGTTTTCTTGTAGCTGTCTTCACTCCTACTACAATAGCCACGTTTCAACTAGGAACAAAAGAGTGGCTATGTGATCTTGTGTCTGAAAATAGCTCTCTTCCCATCAGACTTTCCTGTCATAGGAAAATGCTTTAATAAAGCTGAGAGACGTATACTGTATGTCAAAGGGTTAAGTCAAAGTGCTGCTTTTTAAGTAAAAAAGCAGTGGAATTCTCTCTCGTCTTCTTTTTTTCCGTCTTCTCTGCCGAAGCCATTAAATTGCTGATTGATTTTTGTATCTCAGCTCGATGCCTTGCCCCTCGCTCTGCGTCTCTTGCCATTGATCCTCACAAGGCTGCTGACTCCAGAGTCAGAGGACCCATCCTCTCTGGCCTCCGGAAATGAACTTGTTAGATGGGCTGTGCGATTTATTGCTCTTGAGGCCGTGGTGTCTCCGTGTGAATGTGTGAGTGTCTATAGGGACCATCAGTGTTTGCACCAAGGCTGCCTTCACAGGACTGCAGATTTATGGCAGGTCCAAGTGCGTCTCCATGAGAGAGAGAGTTTACCATGATGTGTGAATGTTGGGAATAAGGCACAAAATCATATTATTAGCTATTAAGATACCAACCTTTTCAAAGCTCAGATATGTATTCTGTCTAAGTCCAAGTACAAAACGACAGAAAGAATAAGAATGAAGGATTCTCTTCAGGTCCAGACGTCCTTAGTTTGGTGCACTGCTGTGTGCAGAGGTGGCTGCAGACACAGGCCTGTCCTTTGCTGCAGCCTCCTCTGACATATTGATTGGGCTCCATTTAAAAGCCCTGTTCTCCCGCCGTTATTTACTCCAATAGTAAATCTTACAATGCCGTAAAAGACTGTTTTACACAGTCAGGTTATGCAATCTCCCACTGCAGCATCCATACAGCGTGTGTCAGGCAGACGGAGGGAGCACTAGGCTTAGTATCGTCCCTTTCCCCAGGGGAACAGGCTGTGGGACCAGCCAGAGCTTTAGACCACTTTACACTAAAGAGCACTTCAGAGAAATGAGTCTGCTTAACGGAACTACCTTCTTTGTGGCTAAATACCTCATTTTTTACTTTAACACTGAACATGCCATCATTTCATTTGGGCTTAAAAATGACTTGGGTTGTGTTCATATGTTATTGTTCAGTAAATCATAGTTTTCTAATTAGTATTGATAGATGCCTGAGAAAAACTACACACAACATGTTGAACTAAATATTTTTTTAGTGTGTCCCAATTAATCAGCGTACCTTAATTTCACTGGAATAACGCAAACGGCAATTTTCTGTATTTATTTATCACATGAACTATAAAACTTTTTTAAAAGAATGAATGTGGACATAAACTTTACTGAGTCTAATAACCTTCTTTATATAGAACATAACATAGTCATTTCTATTTATAAAATTTACCCAACTCTCACTTCATCATTTTGACTTGAGCTCAATTGCATTTGAGACCTTTGAAAATATGCCTGGCCCTGGTGATTTTTGCCTGACTCAAGAAACATTGATTTGGGACACTCAAACTTGTGAGTTTCTGTGACTCAAGAGGTTTGGACATAGAATTAATGACTTTTGACCTGAGAGGCACATGAATTTGCTTTGGTGGCAGCTTGTGGTGCTATAGATTATTGCTTCCTAACCCGACACAAACACACTCACACAAACCCCTAATTCAAAGCCCCAACAAATCCATAAAAGTGTTCTTCCCGAGTTTATTTTTTTAGTTTTCGTTTAGTTTTAGTTTTTATTTTTACTCTATTCCCATATTCTAACCCTTTTTATATTATATTTTGGCTAACTTGATATACTGGTCAGTAAACAAAGACGTAGTGATTCATAATTACCTCGTTGACTTAAATCCAAGATAACTAAAATCATTAGTAATAAAATCCATTCTTGTTTTTTGTAGTCGTTGTCAGCCTAATGTTTACTGGTGAAAATTCTGAGGTCTGCACATTACCACCAGAAATAATAATTAGTACATTTAGTAGCAGAGAAAATGTTTATTGGTTTGATGGTAAACAGACTTCAGAAGACCACTGGAGCCTAGAATTGCTCTGTCTCTGTGGTTTGTGTGTTTTAGGACCAGCATGGATGTCGTGGAGGGTAAATGAGTGTGAGAGAGAAAGAGAGTTATGCTGGTGAGTGCTTAATGCTGCTTGGCTCTGGACTTTGGAGCGTTTCATCTTTGAAGTCACTAACACTATCATCAAGCGTCCTCCCCAGCCCCCTGTATAGCAGTTCACACTCCTTCTCATAAACTTATTTACCTTCAAGTGGGCTCTCCAAATCATCAGCCTCTGCAGAGCTCACATGGGATACCCAGGCTGAAAGTGTACACTTGAAAAAGAACATTTGGAATAAACAATAAATAATTCATTGAAGTAGTTAAATAAGTAATAGTGTGATATCTGTTTCTTTGGTGGCACTATTGCTTCACTTTATTTATTAATGGACTTAATAGACACCATGTCTCTGCCATGAAGAGTAAAGCCTAAACAAGTCTAAGAAGGTTCTCTTGAAGTAGATCCTTTGGGGAGAGAAAGACAGACACTACGGTCTAGACTTTGTTGTGTGGTTAGGTTGTGGAGGTCAGGTCATACACTGACATGGCCAGCTGTGGTGTCCCGGTAGAGAAGATCCCCTAGTCTCACATCACACACAGATTCTTATTACCAGACTTCTGTAATTGGTGTGAAGCTCTCAAAATATCTGTTCTTACAATGGGGGATCCTTTCTCAGCATGAGAATTCGGTGTCCCACTTCATATGTGGCTGTATGACCACATATCTGAAAACTCTCAAAGCTTGAGAGCAAGGAAATGACATTTTGTCTCTGAAACACAGAAGAATAGAGGTGACTGTGTGCTAATCTGGGTGGCCCTAAGGGCTGTTGTTTAAGTGTTGACACCTTGTAATATGTTGACAAATGTGTGCTTCACTGGGCAGTCAACAACTTGCTAATATACGGCCGCGGCACTTAGCGCAGCTGCAGCGGCTGTAAGCAGAGGCAGCAGAGGCGGTGTGGAGCTGTAAGTGTTTTAGCAGATAGGTGCACCAGAACACAGTGTCACTCTGAAACATGGCTGTCTGTGGCCAGAAGCTGTAAATCTACTCCACCAGGGTTTCAGCACCGCCTCACTTTGACCAGGCACCTGCTTATTCAGCACTTTGTAGTCCTTCTACTGCAGTTGTGTCAAAGTACAGTACCACAAGTTACTATGTCATCTTTCTGTAAACTGTGTTTTCAATTCATTTAATTCTACAGGTACAGTATATAGTAGTTATTTTATATTTGGTATTTATGTTTATAAATAGTATTTTTTAAGAAAAATATTCCTATATATGTGCATAGTCAGAATAAATGAGCACACATGCATACCTGCTGAGGACATAGTGAAGGAGGATAAGAAAACAGAGACAGCTTTAGCCCCTTGACCTGTGGCTGTTGAGGGGGGCCGATGCCTCCCTGCTCCCATTTTTTTGGTCCACGGGAGGCCCATCTCCGTACAGCCACTGACCCATCTGTCCCGCATGGCTAACTGGACTCCTGTGTATTTACACACGGGGGTGGGGGATCCTCAACATCTGGGAACCATCAAGTTAAAAAAGCTTTAGATCCAGAGATTCCAATGGCGACCCTCTGTCCCCCTCCCAGCACACAACCTCCAGCAGCACCTTTCCTCTCCATCTGTTTGCCCAGTCTTCCTCTCCTCCCCTCACACTGCCCATCATTTCCATGTCTCTTTGGCTGTGGGTCTAATCCAAACAGATTGTCTTAACTGTTTCAAAAACATACTCCCTTTCTCAGCCCCTTAGCCCCCTCTGTCTTGTGTTCATTCTAAAGAACAGATCCTCTTTTTCACGTGCATGGAGGAGGTGCTGTGTCAGTCTGGCCTGGGTTAATAGGTTACTGCTGAACTATTTCACAAGGTTTGGGTGAGCGAGAGCCCGAAGCTTTTTGGCAGATCTCTTTTAATGTGCTATCTTCACACACATTACACACCAATGAGCCCAGCATCCACCGTTCTCCTACCCACCGTCTACCTCTCTCTCTACCTCACCCCTTTGCACTTTTTCCTGTTCTGCCTCTCCTCTGCCTGTTCTGTCTCTCCTCTGTTTGTTCTGCCTCTCCTCTGCCTGTTCTGCCTCTCCTCTGCCTGTTCTGCCTCTCCCCTGCCTGTTCATACCTCCTCCTTTGCCTGGCTCTGTTCTGTCTCTCTTCCCTCTGTCTGCAGGAGTACAGCTGTGTGTGGCTCAGAGCACATTGTCTCATATTGTCCAGCGCTGCCACCCTACTAGGAAAAGCCGTGCAGAGCCAGGCCGGTCTTTGCCGGGGCAGTCCCAGTAGGGGTTTGAGGAGCTGGGAGGTAACCCAGGAGACCAAGGGCCTCCCACAGTGCGGCGGCCTACATCAGAGGCTCCCCCACCAGCGCCGACCCCGATCCTGCATGTGGGCTTTTGTTTTGAGGGAAGCGCTGTCCCTCTTTATCATAATTGAATTAAAAGGATTAACATGGTGCAGTGCTGCTCGCATCTGTGTTCTCTATGATTCCACCTCTTTCTTGTGCTTGGATTCCTGAGGGAGGGAGACTTTCTGAGAACTGTGCTTTCGCAATTCTACATTGAAATGGATGAACCATCTTTTAGAAGACATTCTACAATTTAACATTCAGTTTTAACTGCTGTTTTATGAGTAAACTAAAACTTTTGTCTCAGAACAAAATATGTAAATTACAATTCAGAACTGTCAGTTTTAAGATCCAGACACAAAAACACTAGCCATAAATGTGGCAATTATGCACCTATTATTTGACTTGAACACAATTAATCACTGCGAGGTGCTTTAGGCTCTCCTCCTTCACCTCAAAATTTGCATAATTAAAGTTTGCTGCTAATTTTAGCTCATTTGTTCAATAACATTCATTTAGAAGTGTTTTATTTTTGTATATTTTGCATTCCTTTTTAGCTGTGATTAGTAGTTCTATACTGATAAATGTGAGGCAGTATCGAAATGACCAGAGGAATCCAAGTGTTGATTTTAGGCCACTGCTGTAGCTGCGGTCCCAATTGGTTTGTGACATAGGTCAGAGGAGTGGTGGCCTGCAGATCAGAGGCTGGACTCACTGTTGACACGTCCCCAATCCAAACAGAAGCCACACTGCCCTGTAACACACACACACAAAACACTTTCTCTCCAACACAGAGGTCCTGACAGACGCTTTGATTTATGTCTGCCCACCAACAAAAAAAAAGAACAAAATCAATTGGCTATTACCACACTTAGCACGGGGCTGTCACCACCTGGGAGTAGGGTGTTGAAAATAAAAGACAGAGTCCATACAACACTTCCATAGCACTCCATAAAGTCTGTCCCACAGGGGAGACACTGATCAGAACTCCATATTCACGGCCAAAAGGGTGTGTCTGTGTGTTTCAAAAACCTGGCGACATCTTACTGTGATTGTTGTAAAGAGTCATTGCACCTTTTAATGGATTCAGCATCAGTTAGATACAAATTGTACATTGCTTTTCTCTAAAACGGCTCTTTCATTCTGTATCTGCAGTAGAGTTGAGAACACATGTCAAAAAACTTCATGCTGCTTTCCTATATTGATTGGTTTAACATGTAAAATCTGTGAACCCAAAGACCAAAAGGATCCTCTGGTGTGCCTCTTCACCTTCCCCTGACCCCTGTACCCTACTCCAAATCATCCCGCTGTATTTAGATCCTTTATTCCCTTTGGAAGCTATTCCAGGCATGCATCATGTAAGAAACGGAGAGATATTTTTACACGGCAGCACTGGGCCCTGTGCTGGAGCGTTGCTGTGTGAAAAGGGCAGACAGAAACGCTGAAATTACTAAGACAGAGCAACTCGCAGAACGTTAAGTTTAGGTCATACAAAACAACACAAAGTAAAGGGAAATCGGTTAAAATCTTCAGAAGTCAGGTTTTACTTTATATTTTCCTTTTAGGGTGACGCTATAACGGGCTACATTTCATCATGGCCCCCATGCCCTGTATCGTGTTGTCCCTGTCCCGCAATGGAACCCAGCCTGACCCAACAACTGTGTGTCTGCCAAGTGGAATGCAGGCCAGGGTCAGTCCTGGGGCCCATCGCCTCCCTGGACTATTCTGAGAGTATCAGCTCATCTCTGTTCAAACCCTACACTGCAGGCGTCTTGTGACTGGGGTTAAAAATGGCCCAGTGTGGCATCAAGAACAACACAATTGCCACCAAGGTACAAGGCCTTTGCACTAGGGACTTGCTAAGTCCAAATGGCTTTATGTGGTTGTTATTATTAGTGTCATGAAAAGTGAACTGTTATATACCCATAACAATTTGTATTAGAATAGTCTTATAGCCTACTCTTGAACAGAAACTGCAACGTGGACAAATAAACAGGGTCTGTTTCAGTTTTCTCCACTGGGGACACTAAAAGGCCAGCATAGTACATGATTGATCTGGTCTTGACATTTCTTCTTTAATGAATGAACATCAACACTTACTATCCTAACTGTCTTTGTTACCTTTTTGTATAAACTATCAGCCCTTGACATAGCCTCTTATTTTCAATCATATCTGCCATTCTAATAACCAGACTGGTGCCACCTAGTGCTCCGCTCAATTTTATTTCACTCTAGTATAAGGTATAAGGTATAGCAGAACTGCAGACGTTTCTCGAAAACAGACGTTTCTCGAAACCAGGAAGTACAATCTGCCAATCAGCAACAGAAATGAAGCAATGTGTTGGCCAGAATCACTGGTGGGTCTTCTTTAAATCTATTGATGTTTCGTCTTTCTTTGCGTTGATCATCAATTAGCAGTGTTTGCTTTTACTTGAGACATGTTTTAGTCTATTTTTAAACCAATACTACTGTAGGCCTGATAAATCTGGTGTTGCTTGGACAGCCAGACATTATGGTAAGTGCTACACGGTGTGAAAAGTGCTATGCTTTTGCCTGAAACTACCTGTGGGTTGTGATCAGCATTGTGTATTGACTCTTCGCTTTCGACTTTGCCTTTGTGAGTATTCTTTATGACACTGTAAACTTTAACTGCCCTGGTCTCACTGCTCTAACTCCAGCCCCAGCCACCCAAGGGACCCCAGAGCTTATACAGGGGGCTTATGGGATTGAATGGGAAAAAGCCAGTGTTGTCCATCTCAGCAGTAACAGCAACTAGAGCAGCGAGGCCCCGAGCCAGCTGCTACGAACCAGGGACAGTCCCACAGTGTCATCAGCTTTTACCTTACATCGTTGTAAAAATTACTTTCTATGCTTTGATTTAGAATATTGAAAGCTATGAAAAGACATTGCTTAATTGTACAAAGTGTTTTAAATTGCTGCAATTGTATAAAAGTCACATACTAAAAGTAACCAATTTACAGCTGATTTAATTCACTAGAAATAAATATTATAGATTTAATAAACACAAATATATTTAGTCAACTTATTGACTAAATTGGCATGTAGTTCTTAATAAAATACAAAAGTTCTGTTCTTGATAGTTAGGGGCAGTGGGAATGAAAACGAGTTTTCAGTCAGATATTATTCAATCAGATGATGTTATGTTATGATAAGTGTAAACTAATTATCAAATAAATACCATGCAAAAAACAAAAACACTCTAATCCTAACCTAAAAAACCCTAACCCTCTTTTTACTACATTCAGCCAAAGGGTTTGTTAGTTTTGGACATAGATTCAAGAACTAAGAGACCAAATTCTATTTATTTGTTTGTTTGTATTTGTTCTGCGTCTTCAAAAGAAACTGGTAGCATTAGGGGTGTAACGGTACGCTAAAATCATATTCGGTTCGGTTTTCAGTTTTCACAGTTGTCGGTTCGGTATTTTTCGGTACACTTTCAGTTCAGGTTTTATGTTTAAAAAGAAAACAATATTTGTACATTTCACTGTAAAAGCAACAATTTTCTATTAATATTAATTTAACGCTGATACCCTGCAGCAGGAATATCTCAAAGAAACAAAATCTATTTAGATTGAGCTTGTATGTATTTATTTATATTAAAAAAACTCACTAAATCTGTATTTTTTTGTATTTATTTATTTTTATTTAATTTAATTTATTTATTTTTGCTTGTATTTGCTCAGTGCGTGATTCTAATGTTGCTGAACAGTGGCTTATGACGTGGTGCAGTGTGGCGCTGAATCAAGAGGAAGCTCATAGAAGCAGCTTAAGTTTTTTGGAGCCTTTGAGACAGTCCTTTTTGATCAACACATATCTATCGAGCGGACATGTGAATGTGGCGATGGACTTTTTTCACAAGGAGCGGTGTTTGTGCAGGATTTTACTCACAGAAAGCCTTGTAGTTGTGACTGCGTGTGCTACAGGTGACTGGGACGCGGCGGTAGCGGTGAGTTCAAATGTTCGTCTTTGTCCCGCGATGATTCTGAAGTGTTTACGAGCGTGGAGACATGTAAATCCATCAGAAGTATTCACTTGGCATCAAGTAAGCAGCGCGGATGAATAAAAGTCCAAGGAAGACGTTTAAAAAAACACAAAATATAAGCTAGCGCTGCATCACTTAATACTGTCCGTGTAGAAACATGCCGTGCGTGAACAGTTCCGCCCCGGTCGCGCAAAATCACATTTATTTACATAAAATAGTATTGAAACGGTACACACGTGCACCGAACCGAACGTGCTGTACCGAAACGATTCACTACGACCATGTATACCGTTACACCCCTAGGTAGCATATAACATGATTCTCACAGTTGTCCCTAACCTAAATAGTGGAAACAGATCAAATCTAAAAAATAGAGATAAATGAAACTAATTTTACTTCACATGATTAAATTAAAAAAGCATTTTAATAATATATAAATAGTATGACGATCATACGAAGTTATCTGGTATTAAAATCTATTCCATAAATACCAAAAGGCTCCATAACCTTGTAAACCAAGCTAAGACATGTGCCGTTTTGTTTTTGGTTGTATATGTGAGTGAACAGCTCCCAGGTTACTCAACAGAGAGCTGCCCTAATCCTCTGCACTTCTCACGTTACTATGGCCCTAACATGGAGATTGGCTGCTCACTTAAGTTCCTTGTGAGGGGTTGGAACAAAGCTTGTGCTGAAATACAAACAGGACTTTTATAGGCATGTTTACAAGCGCGTAGTTTGTCACCCCTGTTTTAGCTGTTTGTGGGGGGTCACAGAGGATTGACGCGCGGTCGGGACAGTGTCTGGACGTCTGGGTCACGCTGCGCCCTCTGCTCTCTCTCCGGTTTCAGCTCCGGTGATGTTTTTATGTTTGCTCCCTGCAGGGGACACTCACCACTGTGCACCGGACAGGCCTGAGCACATGTGAGGCTGTAGTCCAGTGGAACAGCGCAGCACTGTGAAAGCACTTTGTCTTAAGCTGGGTGTACAAACTTTTTTCATAGTGGCTGCATTTTGAAGGTTATATGGAGCGAGGGCCATAATATGCATCTGTGAAGTGAATCATTCAAATTTTTTGTATTTGTTGTAATTTTATTAGTGTAACTTTTTGACCAAAAAGAGACTTAAACGTTTTTATCATTTCTATGTCTTTGTTGCATTAAATAGATAAAAGTGAGTGTTTTCACTTTAAGTAAGCTCGCGTGCCACAAAATGGATTGTTAATTGGCCTGTAGGAGGGCTCTTGTATACTTTCATAGAAAAGCTAATCCTTTAGTTGTACTTTTTCATTTGAAGCCTATCCCCTCTAGAATGTCCCAAAGTAGGGTTTTACCTTTCTATTCCTACTTTTCACCTTCAGAAGGTTACACAGTGCATCTTTAATAGGGCATTAAACATTTATTTTAGGTTTCAAAGGCATCAAAATGTTTTTATTTCGACTGTGATAGAAGAATTGCTCCAATTTAACATTAGAAACTACATTTTTCTAATTTGAGCCAATCTAACAGGAAATCTGAGGGCCAAAAAATGTGTCCAAGAGCCACATTTGGACACTGGGCCGCAGTTTGGACATGCCTGGTCTTAAGGAAATAAAGCAGCTGAAGGTAGGACTGGGCTATATTGATAAAAGTAGATATCTCGATAATTTTTGAGCATATCTCGATTACGATATTCTGAAGTCAAACCATCTAGAAAATGTTCAAACGTGTCTGCCAAGTAGAACGTATTATTTGAACTGTAATGATCAAACTAATGAGACTGTAGTGGATTTAAGACGTGTGTTTCAATGGCTGATCAAACACAGCACTCACAACACCACACTTTTTTTTTAATTATTACTTATGTTAAAAAATATATATGTTAATCAAGATAGCCACGTATAAAAAGTTAGACTAATGCTAATTTTGTTCAATGAAGGCCCAAATGAGTGAATAATTGACTAACATATCAAATTTCTTACCTTAATTGAAAGTTCACATTTAAATTGTTAAACAGCTGTTTGTGGCATATTTTGCCTTTAACAATATACTCAATGTTACATTTTTGGATATATTTAAAACAACACTGACA
This sequence comes from Mugilogobius chulae, assembly GCA_038363315.1. NCBI lineage: Eukaryota > Metazoa > Chordata > Actinopteri > Gobiiformes > Gobiidae > Mugilogobius > Mugilogobius chulae. Next base: position 36,143,047 of record CM076397.1, read on the forward strand.
ATATTATCTAAAATTCAATATTTTGCCCACTATTAGCTAAAGATTTACATTTTTCTTTTTCCAGATGTTTATTTTTGTAATATAGGAGAAATACCGGTGTGTCTGGCTTTAACACAGAATGTTCTTTCTCATTTTCGATATTCTTTTTGAAGATCTGTCAAAGTCTGGAGCAATGTATATCTATTTCTGTAACAATACAATAATGAACTCTTATGTAAATACAGTTTTTTCCTGTGTACGGTTCTCTATGTTGTGGTGAAGGCCAGATGAGGACTGACCCTATGGGCGGAGGAATCATTATAGGCTCATAAAGGGCCCAGTGCCAAGCTTCCACTCAATAATCCAGGATCCACATAGAGCCAATGCAGCTGATTAATTAGTCAAGCAATCAATGACTGCACCTTGCATCCACTGATTTCCTCTAGTATTTTGTCGAGCTACTGCAGCAATTACATGAAAACACCTATACAACAATAATGTATGCAAAGCCACTTTAAAGACACAACGAGCACATTTGCCTCGTTTCATACTAGTCTTCATAATAATAATAAGATACAAAGACTTTGAATTGGAGATATAAAAGTAAATATATAGTGGGAGTAAGTAGAAAAGTTCTCACCTTCAGAGCGGTGGCTGTCAGTCAGAAGAGGGAGGATCAGTCATCCCTGACAGTGCTGTCATAGAGAGCCTTAATTAGGCAGGATTACTTCCTCATTTAATGAAGCATGCACTCTTCTTCTCTCAGCCCCACGTCCCCTCTCTCGTCTCTCTCCCACAGGTTCAGCCTGCTGTCTGCAGCGCTCACTCTGGGTTATTTCCCAAGCTGCTTAACTTCACTTTGTATTGGACAAATGTATGCTGATATCAGCCATCATAAAACGGCTCAGCATCTAACAAGCCTCTCGTTGATTCAGATTTATAGAGAAAAGATTTGAAGTATGGATAGTAGTAGAGATGGAAAATAGATCGAAAACTTCGGAAATCGATTGAAGTTTGCACCAATCGAATCGAAAGGCCAAAATCTGTTTTATTCATGCAGCCACGACCTACACACACACTCTGTAGTTGTATTATACACACAATAATACACACAATAACACAATAAACACAGCGTGAACTTGTACAAGACCTGACTGAATGTGCTTTATTATGTTGAGTTAACAACTCTAAATATGGACACTATATATGATTGTTTTCTGTTCGAATGTTGATAAAAATACCGTGCTGACTCACAAACAGCGGCTATGTTTTAAACATAATTTATTATGGTTTTGTTTGTGTCTTAAGGTAAAAAAAAAAAGTTTTATAGAACAAACTAAATTGTGGCCAAAATCAAAACTGAATCGTCCCATCCCTAACAGTAGGGTTGCAACAAATAACAAACTCATCACCAGCTGACTATGTAAAAATAAATGTATTTGTATTTTGATCATTGTATTATTTGAACAGACTAGACCCTAAAAAAACAAATGATGCATTTTTAATATACAGCATAAGTCAACCCTTTTTAAACAATAACAGTCTTTACTCGTAAATATTTATCACTATAAATCTTTTGTCAACATATTTCAACCTTTGATTTGGAAATGTGTCTTTAAAGTCTGATTGTATCTGCAAAAAAAAATCCAATAACTAGTTACTAAACATAAAATAAAACAAATGCATGGAAATATCCTCATATTTTTGGCCATCAAATCAATTCAAATCAATTTAAAAAAGAAGTCCAGTTACTTGAGAGTTTTACTTTAGTTGCAGTGAAAGTAAAATGCAGACTGACCCCAACAAAAAGTGCAACCGCCTGCAATCATTGTCACCAAGAAACTTCGCTAAAATTTCCCTCATTATAAGTTATAAGTATTTGGTGGAAATCGTTCTCAGAAAGCACACTGTCTTCCAAAAGTGCACTTAACACTTGAACAACCGTGACTACTTCATTTTCAGTTTTTTTTTTGCAAAGTTTCAACACGTGTCAAATTTGATCAAACTGAACCTAAGAAGGAACTGTAAGCTAAGTCATTATTGATACTGTAGCCTGCTAATCTATTATTCAAAACTAGTAACAGAAGCATAGGTTTCTGGGAGTTGGAATAGTTGAGCCGAGCAGTATGTTGGGCTGAGACCTGACTAATAAAGTGATTGGCACAGTTTGAAGACAAGGAGGTGCAGAAACTCCAGGACTGCTATGGACTCAAAGGAGCAAGGAGAGCAATTTGCCGCCACAACGCACACAATGTCCCCTGCATGCCTGTGGGCCATGTGAAGACTGCTCCTTCAATTACACTTGAGCCTGGACCCCGGACGCACCACACACACACACACTGGACGGAGAGACACACGGGGGAGGTGGGGAAGTGCAGGACTAGGTCGAGAGAGTGACAGAGGTCCCAATGCTCTTGTACAGCATCAAAATTAAGTGTGAGAGAAAGTTTGAATACATGCCATTATCTACAGTGAAGAAGAAGAAAAGTGGAGTTGTTAAAGTTAGAGTTACTAACCTCCACGACAGCACCACGTCTGGTGAAGGTGGCATTGTTGTGTGCCAACTTAAGTAAACTGATTTAAAAAAAAATGTGATGATAACTTAAAATCAGATTTGCACCAATACAGATAGACTTAAGTGTCTTTAGGGGTTAAAAGTAGTTCATAGTGTCTCCTCTGCATCTAATAACAAAGAATGTGTTCCCTAAAACTCAGAAAGTGCATTTGTTTTTGTTTTTAGCACCGTTAGCGCTAGTTTCCATTAGCTTTACTGACACAGTTCTACTTGCGCTGGCTTTTGAAAAGTTGTGGAATGTTCTTCTGAACTTAGTGAAGTGAGTAAGAGGCGACTGGTCCTCTGCACTTCTGCTGGGGCTATGAAATTATTCGAATTTTAATTTCAGTTTTATTTTTGCTCTAAGACCTATAGTCTAGTATTCATGATTATTAACTTTAGTTCAACAATGTGCTCACAGCATAAATGTGCTTCCTTTAGTTTGGTGTTTCTTTTAGAATTAGTCTCTTATGTATAGTTTACTTATGTTTTAGACACGGTTTAGTCTCATTCAGTCTTAGTCTAATTTATGCATTTATAAGCTCTGATTTAACCCTGATATTGTATATAGTTCAATATAGATACAGATATAGTTCTAGTGATGAAGGAATACATGTTTCCAGACAGTGTCTTTACACTTGTAAGAGGTTGCAACAGTCTTTTATATCTGTGCAAGATGTCACCTATTTTGTTTCATCTGTACATTCTTTACTTTTAAAGATCACTAATGTTCTTCTTCTCTCTTTCAATAATTATGATTTCATCGATGGTTTAAGTAACTGCAAGCAGCTCTTACGAGGAACTCTGAGTAGAGTCAAATGGAAAAAAGCATCAGAAAGTGAGCACTTAAATGATTTATTTAAATGATTTTAAAATATAATCAGGATTTTTTTTTATTATTATTATTGATCAATCTCAATTTTTTTTTATCTTTTTTTTTTTACCTTTTCAAAAACTAATCATATAATATATTATTAGTTTTTGAAAATAATAATTGACGATTCGATTCAATTCATTCTCGATCTCTCCATTTTTCCATTAATTGTCCAGCCCTGATATGAAGCATGTGTGGACTTTCCCAGCTGCCAGTCGTGGAAAACCTGCTCGTGTTTAAGCTTCATTTTGATAGTGTATTTAAACAAGAAAGCTGTTGAGAGAGTTGTGGCTTCCTAATAAGAAGATCGTGGGTTTGAATTCCGGGTCAGGAAATCAACATCTCACGATCTGTGTGTGAAGAGTTTGCATGTTATCTCACTTGTGTTACTGTGGGTTCTCTCTGGGTTTTCTGACTTCTTCCCACCTCCAAAAGTGAATGAATGAGAGAGTGAATAGTTGTCTGTCTGTGTGTGTGTGTCTGTGTGTTAGCCATGCCATGAGTGGACCACTGTCCTGGATGTTCCCCAAATCTAAGACCCAACGTCACTGGGATGAGTTCCAATCACCCATGACCCCAAACAAGAATAAACTGTAGAAAACAAATGCGCTGCAGTTGCTTAATGCTGCTTTAAAGCGAACCCTGGATATAACACATGTTTATCATAAAACACTTACAATAATATCATGACTTATTTAAATACAGGACAAATACCTTGGAAATATTTGTAGTTTTATTAAAATAGTGTTATGAAGAAATGACATGGAGGCTGCCATTTTGCTGCGGTTATGACATAAAATAGTTTTGTCAGGTAACAGTAACTAAGCAACATGAATTCCTGGGTTAAACCTTGTCAGTTTGAGCCGGAGCAAAGCCAAATACAGAACGATTATGTGAAATCTAGTAAAACTGAAGATAATCAAGAGGAAGAGGCAAGAACTGGACACTGTCAGTGGTGTTTTTGTGGAACTGTTCACAGAAGAAATTGTGGAGTAACCATGGAAACACTATTTATGTCAACAACCAAAAGGTGGCTCCCAGTGGCTTGAAAACGACATAAACAATGACAATTTTATAAAAAAATAGTAAGCAGTTATATATTTGTTTGTAATAAGCATGACCAGTACTAGTGTTTTAGCCATATTTGTCTTCAAACCAGGGTTCCCTTTAAGCCAATTCGTTTAAAAAAATTATGCAATGGCCAAAAGCTAACAAAGCTACTACATTCAAGCCATAAGTGTCTGAGCTAGACTGACGTGGGCATATACCACACCTGTGCATATGCCACCAGGCACAGCCCACCGTGCAGGCTGTGGAGGTTTGGATGGTTGGGTGCTGCGGTAGAGCTGGGGCTGTCTTTATCATTGTTCTCGGTCTGACAGTTGACTCCTGTGCCCACTGTGGCCGCGGGCAACTGACCAGAACCACACCAGAGCAGCCACATGCGCCTTTGTGTTGACAGACCACACCTCTATGCTTTTTGTTTCCTATCCAGCTCTGCTCATGCCTGCTCAGTCTCACTCCCTGCATGTGACATCTTACAAGTCAATCAATCAGTTTCCAGCACTGCATTTATCCAGAGCACACACGGCCTGTCATACTCGCTCAAGTATTTGTATTTATACTGACCTTCAAAGCGTTCACCTTTTCTCTTTTGTGCACCACAATGATCAATCTGAACTAGGTTTGGTGTCCTATTAAAAGGTGCAATACTTGATGTTTACCATCTCACAAACATAAAACATTCATTTGATCTTTTAGCAGCTTCAAGTGTTTGCTCAATTACTTGATCATTCTGACCTTTCTCTTATGATTCACCACGATAACTTTGGTAGTGTTTTTGTGTCCTGAATGTACAAAATTATAAATTATTAGTAGATATAACTGGGATACTGTAAAGTAATTATCACATAAAAAATGCTTTGTTAATGCAATATGTCTGTAGTTGGATAAAACTGAATTTACTTGATTTAAAGGTGCACTGTGTAACTTTCTGGAGGTGAAAGTCAACTACACAATTCAATTCAAATAGGAAGATAAAATCATTTTAGAATATTCTTATTGGGGATTAATGTTTCATGCCAAAATGTGAAAAAATACTGCTAAAGAAGCTGCTTTTCAATGGAGTAGGCCCTTCTTGGTCAAATAATGGTATTTTGTGCATAATCAACTCAAAGTAAAGTCACACATATTTGTATTGTTTATTTAGTGTCACAAAGATTTCTAAATTAGCAAAACATGCTTCTATACAAATTTAGTTTTTTATCAAAAAAGTTAATGGTGTACCTAAAAAAAAGTCAAATCAGATACAGGGTTTTTATTTGTATTTAGTAGCTTATGACAATTTCATTGAGACTACTCTCTTTATAGTTGATTTATTTTGAACAACTCTTAAGTTGAACTGGATAAACTGCAATAAGAACATCTGATATTCTGCACTGTCATCTTTGTTGAGTACATCCTGGTCTTTGAAAATCATGTGAATGATGGTAAATAACTGTCGGTGGAGCGACTTAATGTGATTTTCCAGAATTGTATTCTGCAATTATTTCATAAGGTTTTCATTGATTTTAACAGCTGGAACAAACACAAACAATGGCCTCTGAACTAATCCCTACGCATGTTTTGTTTGAACTGTTGAACTGTTGTTGATCTAATAATAAAGGAGGCAAGTCCACATAAACAGATCTTAGTTGTCACACTGAAAAAGCTCGCCCTCCTCTCCTCACTTGTACTTGTTCAGGTTAGTTTGGGCTTGATTTGTACTCCTCCTAACCCCTCCTGCACCCCCACCCTGCAGCTCCTGACAGTCGCTCAGCAGGAGAGTGCAGCCCTGATGGATGCCACAGATGGGCCTTTCCCTTGGAGCCCACAGCCACTACGCAGTGTGTGCTCGCCGGGGTCAGAAGCCAGGCCTCCCCATGAAATACATGTAGTAACAGGAAACAAAAGGAGGGCCCCTGTCCCACCACGGCACCCCCTTTAGCCCGCTCTTCCATCCCAGAGACACAGGAGAGGGCCGGGGAGAGAGAGCTAGAAGAAGGGGTGCTCGGGGTTAAAAGTCAGGGGGGGAGGGGCAGTGAGGAGCCATACTTGAGATGAAAAAAGCAGGAGGGTGTCAGATGGACTTGCACACGGCTTTGTCTTTTGCCTTTTGTTACATGTAATTGCATTTCTGCCTCTGAGTGGGTGCGGCGCTTTCATGCTAATGCACAGTGTGTACATAATTGGGTTGCTCAGAGCGTGTTGGTCCCAGCTTGTCGTTTGTTGTACTGTGACATCGAGTGGTGGTTTTGTTTCATGTTCACCCACACTGCACCCATTTCACAGCAGGCTGAGAGAATATCAGGGGGTTGAATTTAGAAGACCGATTATGATCAAGTGAAGCCTTTTAAAAATTACTTCTCACAACAGGTTCATACAAGATCAATTCAACCTTTTTGGAACCTGAACGGCAATTTAGAACTCTTTTCTTACTAATATTTCAGGGGCTTATACTGTAATCTCATTGTATGTCGTTGCTCTTGGTGCTATGACTGAATTCACTAAAATATATAGTGCTCTCTGAAATATTTGTGTTTTTGTATTTATTTGTACTGTCAGTCTAATTAAGCATTGAAATTACCTCTTTAAAAAAATCAAAGCTTTGAGTGTGCTTTTTTCCCTGCACACAGGCGCACAGTGCAGCGTGTGGGTTGTATTAAGTTAAGCTAACCTGATCCTAGTTAGATTCCAGCCTGTTGGAGCTGCGACTCACACCAGGCAGCAGAGGCAGCCTCTGGCTATCCACTAAATTAAAGGCCTAATGCACAATCCTTCGTGCAGGCTGACAAACTAATGAAATGGAGAAGTGGGGGCCCTCGGGAGGATTGGGCAGCAGATGAAGACACTTGAAATGGGGGATTCAACCCAGAAGCAACCTCCCCCTATACGTCCATCTATCTACAGTACTTTACTTTAGTCCCTGCTTTTCAATATCATGTCTGACTATGGTTTTGCAGGTGAATGTAATCTATAGTTCTTTCTAATATAGTCAAAATTCTTCGAGAGACATTCTTTACTGTTCGACGTGTTTATTGGTTTTGAGGCTTTAGAGACTTGGGTGAGAGAGAGAGTATCTGTTCCAGTCTGTTTATCACCACCAATCACACTGGTCCCAGTGAGAAGTGCTCAGATTTAACCTACTAACCCTGAATACGCTGCTTTGTCTATAAATAGCTTCCACCAATTAAAACTGTTTTTCTGAGCCCTCCCCACTGAGCTGGCACCTTCGAGTCCCCGACGACCTGCCTCTGGAGCAGAAGCCACCACCCGGCTAATTAAAGTGGCTATCATTCACCTGCCCCTGCCTCTCAGCCTGGCCCGCTGCGAAACACACTATCACTTTAGCCTAATGTGTAAATATAAATATACAAATTACACTGACAACTATTAGCAAACAGAAATGGCGTGTAGTAAAAGTTACTGGCCACATTTCCACCCAAGGCCAGAACAAACGTAGATTACAAAATCTCTCTTTTGCTGTGCGCCAAATGTAGACAAAAACATTTCCCTTGAATGCTCTTCAGCCTTTCCGGTTTGTCATTGTCACAGGTGTGAAATTGGTCAGTCAGATACAATGATGAAGTGGGTAAAATATAATGAATTCTATCTTGCCTATAAGTGGTTGACCTGGGGTTGATCATAGGTTAATGCCACTTCACCCCTAAGACAGGTCCCATTAGCAATTATATTGTGCATTAACAAAGTGTGGGGGGTCATCGCCACAGTTTGTGCATTCTATTGGCTGTGTGTGTGTTGTCCTTGTGTGCTTCATCACGACACAGTTATGTCACAAGTTGTGATGGAGCCTAAGCATTGCAAATGTCTTGTGTGTCATTGACTCTTACAGACAGGCCACAGCCGGCATCTGTCAGTCACATTCTATCTGTCTATCAGTGTCTCCTAACAAGCCCACAGTCTGATGTGTAGTGCTAAATGGCATTTTTACACATTAATGCATTTGATTACGCTGAAGGATGAATGAGAGACGACGGCATCTTTCTACAGAAGATGCTCTTCCCCCATCGCCACACCTCCTAAACACACACTCATGCACTAATAACCTGCCGCTGACATTTAAAGTAACATTATTATAGGGCTCATTTGGAGTGCACCACCCCTGGGGAGGAGGCTGTGTGCGTCAGGTATAGGCCAGGGCGGTTTCAGACTGTGGGGTCAGGTGGGGCGGGGGGCAGGAGGGGGGCAGGCGCAGGCTGGAAGGGCAGTGGGTGCCACAGGCTTTGGGCTTGACATTCACAGCACAACAGACAGCAGAGATGGATGCTGGGCAGCACTCATGATGGAGCCCCTCCCCTCGGCCAGCCACATTCAATCCCACATATGACCTTTGAAGAAAACTGAGGTCAAGCATGGCTCTTTTTTCTTCTGCCATAGCTCTGGCTCCAAAGGCTCCGCAGTATTATCACAACTGTTGTTGATTCAACCAATTCTTTTTCAAGAAGACTCTTTTGGCCTGCACATTTTGAAAGTAGCTTGCATGATCTCAGGATTAGAGTCAAACTGCAAGCAATTACGAACATCGTTCACAACTGGAACCATATGAGTGGTGGAAAGTGCTCTTTTTCTCTCCTTTACATCTCATGTTTTAAGTCTCCAGCCATGGCTTGTATAAGACAAGTGTGTCTGTTATGCACATGGAGAACTCGTATGCTGTACAAATGGTCTTATTTGGCTTGGTCTGAGTATTTCTTCTACAATGACTTTCCGGTCAGGTTGGCTCATTAATTGGTCTGATTGTTTCACCATTAAACTGCTGAGTTATGTGCTACAAAATCCTCTTGTAACTCATGTAATTCACTTGTATCGAACTTGTTAATACTGTATGTCATGAGGCTATAAATTACATTCAATCTTATACAGCCTGATAGAAACACAACATTACAATATTCTGAAACTTTTAAGTTGTAACTTGCTTCACTTTTTAACGGTAATACTTTGCTTATTCCAGTTCAAGTTTGAAATTGTGTTAATTATTCTAAAACACATTAAACCTACACCTGGCATATAAACATACAGTATTTATGCAAGCCGTGAGTTAGCAGGTGCAGACAGATGCGATGTTTACTCCAGTGTGTGTGTGTGTGTGTGTGTGCAGGTGAATGGGGCCGCAGGGTCAGGAGATGCTGCAGGCCTGTGCTGACGGATGCAGGAAACCAATCAACCTTGTCTGTGTATTCCCCGACCCGCCGTCTTCTTAATGACCCGCCCTGACAGGTCCACTGCAGCAGCCCGGTCAGACGCACACCCCTCACACCGCTCACACTCTCACACCGCTCAATGGAGGACTGTCCCTCATCAGCAACATGCTAATGAGCCAGAGCCATGTGGATGCTTGCAGAGAGGCCAAAAAGGAAGTAAGGAAAGCTGCAGCAGAATTAAGTTTGGTATTATTTTTACTAATGGTGGAATTTGAGTAGTCATCAAAAGCTATAAGTATATTTTGGTATTACATTCTGTTGTTGTTTGCACAGCCCCTTAAACCTGATTATTGCACTTAAAGATTGATCATAACAGTGTTTGTCCCTAAAACACCGTCTCCATGTGGAACAACGGCTGTTTGTTTCTCTCTCCCCTCTCCATGCCTGCACCGTGCGCCTGTCTGGTCATTAAGGTCATTGACCTGAAATCTGATCGCAGTCAATGAGCTAACCAAATGAGCTACTTAATATCTAAATCCCATTGCAGACACAAATCCTCTTACTATTGTTATGTACATTAGACTAAGATACAAAATGTTTCCCTGAATAAATTGCAAATATGTTATATTTTTCCTGCGGCAAAACAACTTTCAGTCCCAGTGGTTTTAATGCTGCCAGAATCCCCTGGCAGGCATAAGAAGGTTTAGGACTTTTAAACCATTTGTTTCATCTCAGGTATTAACCCCAATTTTATACCTACACAGAGAGATAATCATGCTTTCAAGCTGTTAGTGTTTGCTGCGCTCACCAAATCTGCCCACTTTTAATCCCCAGAAACTAATTAAGATTTAAATAATCATTTTCACCAGTCTAGTCTTGTGTAAGTACAGCAGATGTGCAGAGAAAGAAGTAAGAGGGAGAGTGGAGTCCTGACAAAGAGGCGCCTTTTCTAATGGGAGCTGCAGTGGTGTGGAGATTTGGGTGGGCACTGACTGACCAGCCTCCAGAACATCTTACACACTTCACAGGACTGCACACTGCTCTGTCCGAGGCTGGAAATACCTTACATTCCTTCCACTTCACTGGCTGCTTTATAGCCAAGACGAGATAACAAAGGAATGGACTAGAACTGAATACCAGCCTCGAACTTGCTAGTGCTACATATGAGTTTTCACTGAAAGCACTGTTAGCTGATTTACAACGTAGCTCACTGTTGTCCAGAGGTGGCACTGTTGATGACTATTGCCTGTCTTTACATTTGGTTGATTTAAAATGCTTCTCAAACGTCCTTTCAGCTCTAACTATAGATACACTTACACCTGCTACTTAATGGGAAAATACTTGGAAATACTGTAATTGAATTTTCTGAAGCATGTGGCTTATTTTCTACCAGCTTGTTGCTCGCTCCATAAGGCTATTTGATATTTTAAAACAAACATTTATCATAAACTTTTTAGAAAGTTGTCTCCTCCAAAATAACATAGCATTCAATCAGAAAGTAGAAACTCTTTCTAAGCACAGTTACAGGCACTTTTTCATATCAAAAGTCTCTATTTAGGATCATGAAAGGAGCAAGAAGCTCAAAAGCAGAGGTAATAATCATCATTCTAGTCATAATCTTTTTACAGGCAAAGAGCAGCAGCTTCCCATGGCCAGACTCTGGCTTGAGTAGTGTTCTCATGGTATGTCCGTCATGTGTGCGCTGCAGGAGGTTTAAACAGTACGGAAGATGAGATGAAATGCATTGCATACGACTTCTGTGAGACGAGTGGATCGAGGAATCTGACAGAGAAGGATGAATTCTGTAATAGTTGGATTGTGCCCATCATAGATACAGCTAACCGCAAAGTAAAGTCAACAATAATAAAACTGTTAAGACTATGCTCAAGATGGACATTTCTTCAACAAGTACTGTTTCTGACACAGCCCGTTAGCGTGTCAATGTATGAACATTAGAAAGTGGCTTCTTTGTACAAATCCCACAAAAAGACCCACAAAGTTTGGGTTCAGTGTGCTGGGGTTGTTGTGCACCTGTGTTTCTCCGTTGTGTTGAAGGATGCACAGACTGGACTGAACTGAGGCACTGCTAATGCTTCTCTCTCAAGATGGACTCTGGACTTTCTGTCCAACTTTAGCCAGTGTGCGCTCAAAAGCATGAAAGTACACTACAGGTGTTAGGAGGAGACATGAGCAGAGCTCCTCTGAGCTCAAACATAAAACATACACATCACAATTTTATCAGGATTAAAATGCGACAAACATTTTAACCGGAAAATAAAATTCCGTTTTTGCTTTAACCCCTGGTGTAAAGTGGACAGTGGACTGTGTTTGTTTTGCATTAGACGTGCAACAAATTAAAAGCTACAGATTCACAGAAGTAAATATCATGTCCTGGAGCTTTCCCTCAGTCTTTGCTCTGGAACTCAGACTAACAATCAACACCCATTGGTTGTTGATTGTGATCAGGGATCAGGGGTAAAATATGGCACATTTAATTAAAGCATCTATTCAGGTGAAAGTGAGTTTGCAGTGTTCCATCAGTGCTTTTTATCTTATCATGGGGGCTTGGGATGCATAAAGGTGAGTGAGCAGTTTTAATAGTGAGTACAGCTCCTGTACATCAGACAATTGGATCATTCATTGTCACTGAATCTTCTCCAGAATCGTGAGCTTGGCTTGGTTTGAGCATTAGTTGTAGAATTTTCCATATCAATCATGTTTTGCTTCTCAGACACTGGTAGAAACATGGCAATCCACCCAACAAGCTTGTGTAGAGGCCACAACTGTGAGGTGAGAGTGCTAGCCACTCTGTCATCGTGCCATAAAGATAAGCTGTTATAGGATATCAGGAACAACTGTGTTAATGAGATGGCCTGTAATGTACTTGAACGTAGCCGGGCTCACCTATTAATCCCATTGAAATGTAACCCCATCTGCTGCCTGTACAGAGCTTCTCCACGGCTCTCTCCAGCTCACACTCTCCCCTGGGATGAAGGTTTCTCTTTCTCTAGAGCTCGGGTTGCTTTCTCAGATGTCCCGCATTCCCTGGGTCTAGCGGCTCCGATTTCTCCTCCTATAATATGTCTCCTTCCCTTTCGCCATGCTCAGGTCATCTATACTATTCACCTCTGTGTCTTCATGAGTCTGACAAAGAAGGATGGCTAACAGATGCAGAGCTACTCATGCATGTTTGGGTCCACCAATGCACAATTAAGATCAAAACGATTATATTGCAGGCATAAGAGACATCATTTCAAAGGGCAGTTCATTACAATTCACATGTAAGGTGAGAACATCAGGGCCTTGTCCTTTTGCTACTGGGATGATGTTGGGGGTAAGAGGGTGGGACTGAGATGGTTGTGGATTTGATCGACTGAAGCCTATCATACCAGACACAGAAGGAGAGAAGAACTAATTATTTATATGAATTAAATTACTGTTGAATGTTTTTTCTGCTACAGTGTTTTTGGTGGAGAAAGATGTTGATGTGAAGGGTTGCTGAAGAGTTTCTATACTGAGGTGAAATGTAGACAAACATTGGCCTGTATAAAGGGTTTGATTATTTAAAATGATCTTGGTCAGATCTCTCTCCCTCTCACTGAATCTGAAAACAGAAGAGAGGGTAAATCAGTGTAAATGCATCAGCATTTTGTTGCATTTCTCAAATTAAAGAAATGGGCATCTTTGACATTGTTAAAAAGAAGGTGTTTATTGTTTTTGCCTGAATGCAGGGTAAAGCAGGTCTCTAAAGGCATACAAAAGTTGGAGAAAGTGGACTAACATGGACAGTTTATGCTTCATACTGTATACAGTATATAAAACAAAGACGAGGTCCCAGCAGGTGTCATGTTCTCTGGGAAGAAAGGGGACGGAGCATCCACAAGATGGTACACCCCAGAGGCACCATGATCTACATGCGACCATGTGATGGTAACTCTGTCCGGCACGCTGCTCGACAGCTCTCATTGCTGTGTCCTTGTAGAGTGCCTGTCCTTTTGGGAGGGAGGTGATTTCTGTGGGTTTGTGGAGGGAGGTTTTTGGTGACGATAACATGGGTGGTTGATAATCCCACTTGGCACTGGCACAGCCTCAGGTGCTGTGTGTGGAGAGCAGTGCAGTTCAGTGTCAGAGCGAGCGAAAGATAATATGTCATCTGGGTGTTCCCCAAATCCGGCTCGTCCTGCAGCGGGACAGCCTTCAGCCACAACCGGCCGCTGAAGATGACATATGCCCAAGCCGTACACCCCTCTGTGTAGGTGTGTGTGTGTGTGGTTGTGTCGTTTGTGTCATATCACACACTGCACTTTTTCCTTAGAAAACTACACACGTTGTGTATGTGTCTGCTGTCAGCACATGTTTGAGCTTCCATGTGTATTAGAGAAGTGTGTACATACGGTGGTGGGGGGCGTTTTGATGTTGATGGAGTCCAGACATCTTTTTAAAGGCTGATGTGGTTAAAGTAGCCTCTTAAGCCTGTCTCTCCACACCCCTGTGGTCTAAGCCACTATGAAGAGGTGTACTAATCGCTCAGCCATGTCTGCATATGTGTGTGGAGGGGGGCATCCCTGTGCTCCTGCAATTTGATCACCGATGATTAGAAGGTGCACCCACCAGCTACAGTGTAAGCAGGTAAAAGCCAGATTATTACCAGATTGTCTTTAGAGAGGAAATGTTCAAAAGTCTGTTTCTTGTTTGTAGAAAACAAAGGATATTTATTCATTCATCCATTCATTGTCTACCACTTGTTCCTGTAAGGGGCCATCGTTGACTGGAAATTATCACAGGGACTTTGGACCTTAGGTGGGAAAACACTTTGTCTGCCAGACAGATAGACACGTACGTACATGTATGCATGTTTTAGGAGGTGAGAGGAAGCTGGTGTATCTGGAGAGAACTCACAGCAACACGGGCAGAACATGCAAACTCCACTCAGAGAAATAGTGAGATGCTGATTTCGTGCGACTCGCGATTTGAACCCATAATCTCTTTCCAGGGAATTCAGAGCTCTAACCACTCCACTATCACAAAATATAACTTTAATAAGTATTGATATTTTTAGTTTTATTCATATTTATTTTTTTCTTTTTAAGTATGTCTTTAATTGTGCTTTGTGCAGCAGGCAGTGTGATTTCTTCTTGGCTAACAAAGCTGAAGTATAAATAAAACCCAATGTTCGCCATCTGGGACAGACCTGCAAAGTGAAGAAGAGCCCCCAATGGGAAATTTGCAGTTTTGAGCCGCAGCAGCAGACCCATCCGGCACTGTCCCGACAGAGCTGCCGCTGATGCCCCAGGCCTGTTGTGGCTGCACGCTGCCGTCCGAGCTTACATGTCAGTGCGAGACAGGCTATCCCTGACCTCTCCAATGCTAGGGGCCCCCCAACCCCACGAAGGGGCCTCTGCTCCATCACATCCCTTCCAATTACTGACATCCTGCCGCCTTTGAACACACAGGAATCATAGTGAAGAATAGCAGAGGTCAGGCTGCAGATGGAGAGGGCTGGAAACAGCAGAGTCGCAGTAAGAAGGGAAGAAAGAGAAAAGAAGAGTGAAAAGCTATTTGTGTCATTGATGCCTCCACAGCCCTCTGCAGAGCCGTCATCCTTCTCAAGGTTCTGACTGAAGCTTAATCAGGAGCAACTGTTTCAACAACAAAGACCAGACCTGAATTTTCTGCTGATGCTTTCAACAGCGATGCAACCATAAACTTCTCACCTCATGGAAACGCAGGAGGAATTCAATTTAGTCATTTGTTTCTTTGATTTTTTTTTCTGCTTTTTAAGAATATACTCATATATATACATATGGTCAAGCAAGAACTTCCTTGATAGACATCTAATCTTCTATTAACAGTGCAGTGGACTTGCCTTATTAATGATGCTTTGAGATTCTAGCTTGCCCTGTAGTTCAAGTCCACGCAGTAGACATCTTTAACATGACAGTCTTTTTATCTGTTCATCTGAAAATATATAGTAAGAATAAGTAATGATTCGTAATAAAAACAACCACATTGAACTATTGTTGCGTTGAAATGGCACTGAGACTTTCTTTAGCACACATCATTATTGAATGAGTAGTGATTGTGGTCACTTGTTGCATGTACGTCTGTGTTTGTGTGTGTGTAGCAGAGTTGAACTGGTGTTGAAAACTATTAGGCAGCTGTGGAGAGGCTCTGTGTGGAGAATGAGTGATGAATTATTGAAGTAGCTCTTTGGTGTGAATGAAGTGTTGAAAATGGCTATTGCCACAGAGCACTCCAAAATTCCTGTACACTGCTCTAAAAGACTCTTTAAAAGCCTCTTGTTAATTTGTCTTTTTCGTGTGATTCAAACAGAAACAGTCAAATTTCTCATTCGGATCATTTAAGCTGTTCAGTCATTAGTTGTGTGATAGTTTGAAGAATTTATTATATAAACAAAACAAAAACAATGCACAAAACCTAAAAATGCATAAATACTAAAAGTGTAGTTTAAGTACTACTAAAAGAAGATTGCTTACCACCAGTGTACACAGTTTGAGAAATACAAATTAGAGTATTATATTAAAAAAGTCCCATCCATTCATTTGAAAAGGCAAATTTAGAAATACCACTGTATATTGTCAAAAAAGTGAGTGGTAGAAATAGAAGCAGTTGTTCCACCAAATGGACTGAGCTGAATAAGTTGAACAAATCCTAAAAATGCTTCAAGTTCACATGAAGATAGTCCCTGCAATTTCCATCTCCCTGGCTTTTGCCCATCTAAAAGGATACTGTGGATTTCCCCTTGTTACAGCACACTCAGTGATCAGTCACTGTGATCCTGCTCTTTCAAGTCTTCCTGTTTTCAAAGAGCAGTTGCCGTTGGGGGGAGTGTGAACAGGAATCTGAACCAATGCTTTTCGACAGCGGGGTCGCTCCTGCATGTTCCACGCCAACAGCACCAGCGCAGGAGGGGGCAGAGAGGAGAAGGAGGAGGAGTGGGGCTCTCAAATACACATCAGACATGAAAGTCACCTCACTCCAACCGGGAGAAATAAGCGGCACTGACGGAAAGGTAACAGCCGGCTGCGGGCGCTATGGTGAGTTGCTAGGAGACGAGGATGCAGTGTGCGTTGGAGAGGAGGTGATGGAAAGGCATTGGGATGAGCAGATCGCTGGTGTGCGCTCAGAGACGGAGCTCACTGACACAGAAAGATACTCAGACGACATTCAGCTGCATGTAAACACACTCTTTCTTGAGGGAAAATAACTTGGAACAAACACAGAATAAAACAATAGTGGAGGAAAGAAATATAACAAAGTAAACAAAGACTTTTCTTTGTTCACTTCGCACATATGGTGATGTTTCATGATGTTATTCTCTGCTTAAGTCCTCATCTGAAGTATTTGTACAGTTGGTGAGGAAACCGTAGCAGTGGATTATTGTAAAAGTATGAAAAGAAGCCTCACTGTGTAGTGTGTCCAGGTGAACTCTGGAGAGTCATCACAGTCAGGTCCAGGTGAACTCTGGAGAGTCATCACAGTCAGGTCCAGGTGAATTCTGGAGATAAATCACAGTCTGGTCCGGGTGAACTCTGGAGACACGTCATAGTCTGGTCCAGGTGAATTCTGGAAACTCATCATAGTCAGGTCCAGGTGAACTATGGAGACACGTCACAGTCAGGCCAGGTGAATCTGGAGACACATCACAGTCAGGTCCAGGTGAACTCTGGACATACGTCACAGTCAGGTCCAGGTGAACTGTGGAGACACATCACAGTCAGGTCCAGGTGAACTGTGGAGACACATCACAGTCAGGTCCAGGTGAACTGTGGAGACACATCACAGTCAGGTCCAGGTGAACTTGGAGACACATCACAGTCAGGTCCAGGTGAACTCTGGAAACACATCACAGTCAGGTCCAGGTGAACTCTGGAAACACGTCACAGTCAGGTCCAGGTGAACTCTGGAGACACATCACAGTCTGGTCCGGGTGAATCTGGAGACACATCACAGTCAGGTCCAGGTGAATCTGGAGACACATCACAGTCAGGTCCAGGTGAATCTGGAGACACATCACAGTCAGGTCCAGGTGAATCTGGAGACACATCACAGTCAGGTCCAGGTGAACTCAAGAGACACGTCACAGTCAGGTCCAGGTGAACTCTGGAACACATCACAGTCAGGTCCAGGTGAACTCTGGAGACACATCACAGTCAGGTCCAGGTGAACTCTGGAGACACATCACAGTCAGGTCCAGGTGAACTCTGGAGACACATCACAGTCAGGTCAGGTGAACTCTGGAGACACATCACAGTCAGGTCCAGGTGAACTGTGGAGACACATCACAGTCAGGTCCAGGTGAACTCTGGAGACACATCACAGTCAGGTCCAGGTGAATCTGGAGACACATCACAGTCAGGTCCAGGTGAATCTGGAGACACATCACAGTCAGGTCCAGGTGAACTCTGGAGACACTCACAGTCAGGTCCAGGTGAATCTGGAGACACGTCACAGTCAGGTCCAGGTGAACTCTGGAGACACGTCACAGTCAGGTCCAGGTGAACTCTGGAGACACGTCACAGTCAGGTCCAGGTGAACTCTGGAGACACATCACAGTCAGGTCCAGGTTAATCTGGAGACACATCACAGTCAGGTCCAGGTGAACTCTGGAGACACGTCACAGTCAGGTCCAGGTGAACTCTGGAGACACGTCACAGTCAGGTCCAGGTGAACTCTGGAGACACGTCACAGTCAGGTCCAGGTGAACTCTGGAGACAGTCACAGTCAGGTCCAGGTCTGCACATCACAGTCAGGTCCAGGTGAACTCTGGAGACACGTCACAGTCAGGTCCAGGTGAACTCTGGAGACAGTCACAGTCAGGTCCAGGTGAACTCTGGAGACACATCACAGTCATTCCAGGTGAACTCTGGAGACACACAGTCCCAGGTGAACCGAAACATCACAGTCAGGTCCAGGTGAACTCTGGAGACCGTCACAGTCAGTCAGTGACTCGAACACATCACAGTCAGGTCCAGGTGAACTCTGGAGAAACACAGTCAGTCAGTGAATCGAACACACAGTCAGGTCCAGGTGAGACACTCCATCAGGTAGGACTGGAACACATCACAGTCAATTCCAGGTGAACTCTGGAGACATGTGTCAGTCAGGTCCAAGTGAAGCAGTTTCACTCAGTGTTGAGGCCGTTCACTAGAAGTTTTTCTGAAAAACTTTTGCTGTAGATGTAAAAACGTGGCATTTCAAAGATGGCTTTAACAGTCGCTATGGTTACTTTATTTATTTATTCATTCTTTCATTCATTCATTGTGCCTTCGTCATTGTATTTTGGTTAGTGATTAAAATAAATGCATTTCATTGTACAGTACTTGTACAAGTGTAATACTTTTTATGTCACCCATTTTGCAGGCCTTGATAGTCAAACTAAACCCATTCAACTGTACTCTGAAGTGAACCGGTGTAGGCCTCTTGTAAATCTGTCAAAATAGGCTGCCATGAACCAGTAGCCAATACAGGGACTACAACATGTTTCTTCGTCTGGTTGTAAGCATTACAAAACCCTTTATACAACTTCTAGGAACATTCCAAAAACATACTTCTCAATAATATTTTTACTAACCAGTGCAATCTAAAGCACAGGTAATGGTGAGCTCTGTAGCCTGCCTGCTAGCTCTCATCTCTCCACTGAGAAGGTGTTTTATAGTTGTGAGTTATAAGAAGACAGCTTGTTTGTCACCTTGACCTGCTGCTGAACCTTCTATATTTGACAGGAGCGCACCAAGCACCCGGCTACTTGTTCAGTCAACAAGAAAGCTGCTCAAGGTCCATTCAACCTCCTAATTTCTCCACCAGTATTCACCATCCAGCAGGCTCACATCAGGATCATCACGGGGATTGGGCATGACGCTATGCTGGCTGTGATTTACTTCCTGAGGTGTGGAGAGGGGAACAGTCTGGGGAATGATCCAGCCTGCCCACTGATAGGCTTTAAATGGAGCAGTCAAGCAGAGCCTAACTTCCTTATCTAAAGTATTCAGCAGGGAGGACACAGACGCCTTCTCTCCCATTATATCATTACATAAACATGGACATATGCTATTTAGTAATTCTGACTTTTTAGAATTAAAACTAAACATGCTTGTCTGGATAAGATAAAGTGCTGTTTTAACTATTATTGGTCTATAATAGTAGGTGATGAGCACGAGTGGGTTCTTTATCCACCCTTATCTTGTTGGTTAACTTCTGTTGTCCAAAACATGACTTTGAATGTGAGTAGTGGATGAAAGTATTTGTTTGCATCTTTCACTTTTCTTTTATCAAAGATGTATCCTGTCTAAAGCCTAAAGGAGCTGAAATAATGAGGAGGCTATAAACTATAGAGGGATTATCATCGACGTCACTTTCCGCTCTAATCTGCCATGCTCACTGCCAAAGGGCCGCTTGTCATACTGTGTTAGCTGGAGTGCAGCTGTTTAAGGACTCAACACAGTAGGATGTTTATCAAAGTTTCAGTCAGCTATTCCACTGTTTTCTTTGTCATTTTTAAACTAATTAAATGTAAAGTGTGAAAACTGCTGTCCTCATGATCCTTATTTTTAAGTCTTGTTTTGGGTAGCACACATGTGTTTAAAATAACACGAATGTGTATAATCAACACACAAAGTGTGTAAATATGGTTAAGATTTAACACATGTTGTGTTGAAATGACACAGTTTTTGTGTTGGATACACATGTTTGTGTGTATGGCTTGACACATTAAATGTTAACAAAGGGCTGACACATTTGACACATGTTTGTGTTAAATTAACACAAATGTGTGGTCTTCAATTCACCCACAGATGTGTCAGAAATGTGTCATTTAATTTTTACTGTGAACCCTATCAACATTATTAAAAAGTAACTTCTCTTGAAATATAGAAAACATTATAAAAACACAGAAATGTATGACATATGTTAAGGGAAGGAAAGCCTGACACAATTGACATTCATGCCTCTGCATCTTTAATGGAAAATTGAATTTAACATGCTTACAAATAGCACATGCAAGTGTTTTAGAATAGAATGTTACATTCAAAATGTGAAACATTCTTTTAGTGCAAAACATATTCTTTACATTTTTTGTCATTTTGGCTAGATACACAGTAGGCCTGTACATTGCAATGTAATTTTAAGCATTTTTATTTATTTTTATTTTTTTGCTTTGTGTACCTGTATGTACACATTATTTCTAAATGGAGTGGAACAAAACAAGAATATCCTCCACTAGATGAAATTGAAATTAATATTTTTTTCTGTTCCAATGCCATTTAAAACAAAGCATTGTAGTTAACTGGTTTCACCTGAGTCTGCCCAGGCTGATAGGTAATAATGGTGTACAATACATACTGTACATTATGTGTTGTATATATATTTTTAACTCAGGAGATCTTTGTTCCAAAAGTTACATTTTGCATTTTTTCTGTGATAGTAAAATCTGTGTTGAGTAGCTTTTTCTGTAATAACATTGTTGTATTCTGACATCTCCACAAAGCTGTTAGTTGTATTTAATCATCTGCAAAACACCTTTTAAATGTTATATAGACATGCTCACTCCCCACACATGACACTGCATAAAAGGTCTCTTAGTGGTAATGAGCCTAAATGATGCCAGGAATGCTTGGGTTAGTGTTATTTTTTAGAAAATTCAAACTGTGTAAAATATACGATCAGATGTACATTTTTCTGTTTTGTATTCAGTCAAAGCACAATAAAATAAAACTCCAAATGAAAAATCAATCAGCGAGTCAGCCTGGTGCCCGCGGAGGATGAAGCAATTTCAACTTCTCATAAAAACAGAAGAAAAATAAATGTTTCTCAAGTTGTGTTTTTCTGAATGTTTCAATTTAGAGGAATTTATCATTTTCATTTCATTTTGTCTGGAGTTAAATCCCCTGAAGACAAACAGTGAAGCAAAGATCAACAGTGAATACTCATGAGCTCACTTAATTCTGTATTAATGAGAACAAACTGGGAACACAGGGATCTGTGGTGCCTTTATTTATCCACTTTAAAGATGTGATTTTTGTCCTACCTTTTCTTGTGTATAAGGCACTTTTGCACTTGATACAGAAGCCCAAAATATATCAGAAACCAACTATTAGGGCTCAAAACATCGATCCTTGAAGATTTAAAGAAGAGACTCTCAGGAGCACAAAAAGAGCTCTTAAAAGTTGCTTCTACACACACTNTTCAGCTGCATGTAAACACACTCTTTCTTGAGGGAAAATAACTTGGAACAAACACAGAATAAAACAATAGTGGAGAAAGAAATATAACAAAGTAAACAAAGACTTTTCTTTGTTCACTTCGCACATATGGTGATGTTTCATGATGTTATTCTCTGCTTAAGTCCTCATCTGAAGTATTTGTACAGTTGGTGAGGAAACCGTAGCAGTGGATTATTGTAAAAGTATGAAAAGAAGCCTCACTGTGTAGTGTGTCCAGGTGAACTCTGGAGAGTCATCACAGTCAGGTCCAGGTGAACTCTGGAGAGTCATCACAGTCAGGTCCAGGTGAATTCTGGAGATAAATCACAGTCTGGTCCGGTGAACTCTGGAGACACGTCATAGTCTGGTCCAGGTGAATTCTGGAAACTCATCATAGTCAGGTCCAGGTGAACTATGGAGACACGTCACAGTCAGGCCAGGTGAATCTGGAGACACATCACAGTCAGGTCCAGGTGAACTCTGGACACACGTCACAGTCACCAGTCTCTGGAGACACATCACAGTCAGGTCCAGGTGAACTGTGGAGACACATCACAGTCAGGTCCAGGTGAACTGTGGAGACACATCACAGTCAGGTCCAGGTGAACTGTGGAGACACATCACAGTCAGGTCCAGGTGAACTCTGGAAACACATCACAGTCAGGTCCAGGTGAACTCTGGAAACACGTCACAGTCAGGTCCAGGTGAACTCTGGAGACACATCACAGTCTGGTCCGGGTGAACTGGAGACACATCACAGTCAGGTCCAGGTGAATCTGGAGACACATCACAGTCAGGTCCAGGTGAACTCTGGAGACACATCACAGTCAGGTCCAGGTGAATCTGGAGACACATCACAGTCAGGTCCAGGTGAACTCAGAGACACGTCACAGTCAGGTCCAGGTGAACTCTGGAGACACATCACAGTCAGGTCCAGGTGAACTCTGGAGACACATCACAGTCAGGTCCAGGTGAACTCTGGAGACACATCACAGTCAGGTCCAGGTGAACTCTGGAGACACATCACAGTCAGGTCAGGTGAACTCTGGAGACACATCACAGTCAGGTCCAGGTGAACTGTGGAACACATCACAGTCAGGTCCAGGTGAACTCTGGAGACACATCACAGTCAGGTCCAGGTGAACTCTGGAGACACATCACAGTCAGGTCCAGGTGAACTCTGGAGACACATCACAGTCAGGTCCAGGTGAACTCTGGAGACACGTCACAGTCACAGTCACAGGTCCAGGTGAACTCTGGAGACACGTCACAGTCAGGTCCAGGTGAACTCTGGAGACACGTCACAGTCAGGTCCAGGTGAACTCTGGAGACACATCACAGTCAGGTCCAGGTGAATCTGGAGACACATCACAGTCAGGTCCAGGTGAACTCTGGAGACACATCACAGTCAGGTCCAGGTGAACTCTGGAGACACGTCACAGTCAGTCCAGGTGAACTCTGGAGACACGTCACAGTCAGGTCCAGGTGAGACTCTGGAGAACACATCACAGTCAGGTCCAGGTGAACTCTGGAGACACGTCACAGTCAGGTCCAGGTGAACTCTGGAGACACGTCACAGTCAGGTCCAGGTGAACTCTGGAGACACATCACAGTCAATTCCAGGTGAACTCTGGAGACACATCACAGTCAATTCCAGGTGAACTCTGGAGACACATCACAGTCAGGTCCAGGTGAACTCTGGAGACACGTCACAGTCAGGTCCAGTGAACTCTGGAAACACATCACAGTCAGGTCCAGGTGAACTCTGGAGACACATCACAGTCAGGTCCAGGTGAATCTGGAGACACATCACAGTCAGGTCCAGGTGAACTCTGGAGACACGTCACAGTCAGGTCCAGGTGAACTCTGGAGACACATCACAGTCAATTCCAGGTGAACTCTGGAGACATGTGTCAGTCAGGTCCAAGTGAAGCAGGTTTCACTCAGTGTTGAGGCCGTTCACTAGAAGTTTTTCTGAAAGAACTTTTGCTGTAGATGTAAAAACGTGGCATTTCAAAGATGGCTTTAACAGTCGCTATGGTTACTTTATTTATTTATTCATTCTTTCATTCATTCATTGTGCCTTCGTCATTGTATTTTGGTTAGCGATTAAAATAAATGCATTTCATTGTACAGTAATTGTACAAGTGTAATACCTCTTTATGTCACCCATTTTGGAGGCCTGGATAGTCAAACTAAACCCATTCAACTGTACTCTGAAGTGAACCGGTGTATGCCTCTTGTAAATCTGTCAAAATAGGCTGCCATGAACCAGTAGCCAATACAGGACTACAACATGTTTCTTCGTCTGGTTGTAAGCATTACAAAACCCTTTATACAACTTCTAGGAACATTCCAAAAACATACTTCTCAATAATATTTTTTACTAACCAGTGTAATCTAAAGCACAGGTAATGGTGAGCTCTGTAGCTCTGCCTGCTAGCTCTCATCTCTCCACTGAGAAGGTGTTTTATAGTTGTGAGTTATAAGAAGACAGCTTGTTTGTCACCTTGACCTGCTGCTGAACCTTCTATATTTGACAGGAGCGCACCAAGCACCCGGCTACTTGTTCAGTCAACAAGAAAGCTGCTCAAGGTCCATTCAACCTCCTAATTTCTCCACCAGTATTCACCATCCAGCAGGCTCACATCAGGATCATCACGGGGATTGGGCATGACGCTATGCTGGCTGTGATTTACTTCCTGAGGTGTGGAGAGGGGAACAGTCTGGGGAATGATCCAGCCTGCCCACTTATAGGCTTTAAATGGAGCAGTCAAGCAGAGCCTAACTTCCTTATCTAAAGTATTCAGCAGGGAGGACACAGACGCCTTCTCTCCCATTATATCATTACATAAACATGGACATATGCTATTTAGTAATTCTGACTTTTTAGAATTAAAACTAAACATGCTTGTCTGGATAAGATAAAGTGCTGTTTTAACTATTATTGGTCTATAATAGTAGGTGATGAGCACGAGTGGGTTCTTTATCCACCCTTATCTTGTTGGTTAACTTCTGTTGTCCAAAACATGACATTTGAATGTGAGTAGTGGATGAAAGTATTTGTTTGCATCTATTCACTTTATCTTTTATCAAAGATGTATCCTGTCTAAAGCCTAAAGGAGCTGAAATAATGAGGAGAGCTATAAACTATAGAGGGATTATCAGTCGACGTCACTTTCCGCTCTACTGCGCATGTCACCTGCCAAAAGGGACGCTGTCCATCTTGTTAGCTGGGGAAACTTCTTTGATTAAACAACAAACAGCTTGATACAGTGTTTTTCTCGTTGTTTTTTCACTCACCTAAATGTAACGTGTATTTGTTACATTTGTTCATGGAAAAACTCGTTGAGATGTGTATGACTCGTAGGGTCAAATTTCATTCACAGATGTTGAATTAGGAGCAAAACTTTTGTTGTTGTGATCTCATATATCTCTGAGATGTGATTAGAAAATATCTAAATTTCACTATATACAGCAAATTATTTACAATTTGTCCAACATTTTCCAGGGCAGAAAAGTTGGACCCTGGTTAGCGACTTTTATTTACTTTACCACGTGTGTGTTTGATGTAAAATGTAAAACAATGTGAACATATTAGAATATATACTGCATTAGGCTTATTAGCCTATTATGCTTATTTATATAGAATATAAAATATTGTGTCCAGTATTTTAAAATGTGGCCCTTGACCAACTCTGACTCTATTTATTTCAGCCCCAGCTTCATTTGAGTTTGAGACCCTTACTCTAAAGCCTGCAGTCTCTGATGACCTTAGTGTCATGAGATTGATTCCCAGTTTCCAACAGATTACTTGACGTCTCTCTCAACTCTTCACCTCCATTTCACAAATCAGTCCTGTATGCCTTTGAGTCAGTCATGGATAGAAATAGTTATATTGGTGTATCAAATATAGTATCCTGTCTGATGCTTCACTTGTCATGCTGTACTTGAGGAAAGGTACACTGTGACCTTTGTAATACACTAGTAAATTATTTTGTGAGTATTGACTTGGCCTTTGCAAACCATCCTTTTTAGCACATCTGCACTCTCTACACTGTCTGGTCACAGCTACCAGTTTAACATTCATGACCAGTCCCAGCCAGTCACAATAACAAGTGGTCTATTCAAATTAAATCAGTAATGCCATTGTCCATTCAGGCAGGTCATGCATTTTTATTTATTCAAAGAACGAAGACAGGTTGGTTCTCTAACAATTATCTCTTTTGGTTTAAAGAATGAATGTCCGTGTCAGGGCTTCTTTTGGCGCTGGTCTCTCTGCTTGTGGTTCTGGCGGCTGCCCCTGCCATCAGTGGTCGACAGTAGAGGTCGTTAGTGGAAGAGGGATGATGCCAAACTTGACTGGAGTCGAGCCTTATCTCTATTCTTTACACTCTCGCTTTTGTTTCAAGGGCTTTGTTTACACACGCCCCATTAATCACCTTCTGCCTTCCCACAATCCCAAGCATTTAAAGTGGGTGCTCGTCCTATGGGGACAAAGCGGCGCACAGGTGCCAGAGTAAATCTCTCTTCTCCTCCTCATAGTGAGTGAAACCAGGATTGTGAGACCACTGGCCACCTTCTCCACTCGGGTTTCTCAGTTATCTCTTCTTTCCTCAGCCCTTGGCCTTGATCACTATCAGGACATATCAGTTTGGCTGGCCCCTTGGAGAGTTCTGATTACCAAACATTCACACTCGCCCAGGCATGAGGATGTTAGGCTCTACTCAAGTCAGCTTGGCCTTGTCTAATTTTGACTTCCGCATAGCCCTGGACGGAACAATCAACTGGGCATCAGAACATCTCTCTGTCTGTGTGTTCACATACAGTAGTTCCAGATTACTCAATCACGTTGTATTGTAGTAACTGTATGTGTGGCTAAAGTATGAGTCGTGAGCATATAGTTGAGCCTCATGTCCACACAGCTCTACATAAGCATATGCACACAGGATGCTGTTGAACAAACATTAATCACTCCACAGGAAGGAGAAGACAGAGGAGACAAGGAATTGCCCACCGACCGTTCCAAGGACTGTAGGGCACCTCTGCGAAGTCACCTCTCTCAAGACTCACATGAAATAAAACAGAGACAGCTGACAATGTAAATATAGGGTGGTTACTATTAAACATAATATGAAGATGAAGATGCAGGTCAACAATTGGGAAATGGGACAGTCAATTTTATAAACAAAGTCTTTTGATTTGACTTTTTTGTGCCCCTTTTACACAATACCACATACTCAAAATACTTGACTAACTGATACTTATAGTTACTAGCGAAGAACCAGTTCAGCATTCAGGCGTTAGCTATTATTACTATACCCTTATAAAGAGGAATCAGCTATCGAGCGGGCTGTGTTCATAAAACCTTCCTAATCTGTATATCTATCATACAAAATGTACCATATTCCTACAATGGCACCATGGAGCATAGACAATAAAATATGCAGGGCGTTAGCTGATGTGTGCAATCTTCAGATAATGAGTGAACTTGAGATTGGCTGTGTATTATCTATGCTTTGAATGTATTTGGTTGGAAAGCGCAGTAGATATGTGCCTTATACAGTATGTGAGAGCTCTTTAACACACAGCCCCATTTAATTGCAAAGTCAATGCATTCATCTTTCAGAATGCAAAGCCCGGCTAAAATGAATTGAATTATCTGACGGGGAGAACAAAGAGATGTACGTGGAGTTTTGGTGTAATTTATTGTTGCGGAGGGAGAGAGCAGAAAATGTGGAGACTTCCAGAGGGGAGGAAAGAGACACAACATCTAAGAGGAAGAGAGATAGGAGGGAGGTCTGGAGGAGGAGAGGGCGAGTGAGGGGAGCCAAGAGCAGCGTGGGGGGAGAGAGAGGGGAGGAAGGACGGTGATAAAGCTGATGTCCGCAAGAAGAGGAGAAAGACCAGAGACGGGCCAGACACCTCGCCACAGATCCACGTAGAGATAAGGCAGACTGGATGTGCATGTATCCATTTTCACAAGATGAACTGAGATAAGAGAATGATATCCATCAAACATGTAAAGGCAGTCAACACCTGGTCAACTGGACTGGAATTCCTGTTTGTTTATCACTAAGGACACTTTTTTTTTTGGAGGAATGTACAGATCATAGTGGGCTGTGGATTAAGGCTTAGCGGACACAGCAACAAGTTTTCACAAACACACACTGTTTTGATGTCTGATTGGCTTCTTAACATTGAATCATATTTTTTTGCTGTAGTTTTATGTAATGTTAGTTTGCCAGACGCTTCATTAATGGCACAGAAAAGCTTCTGGTCTGAGAATGATCTCCCTTGTCTGAGAGAAAGTGAGATTACTTCTGTGCTGTAGCGCGATGTGTCAGTTGAAAGCTGGACATCGTCATTTGCGTAATTGTAGATCAAAGTAAATGACAATTGTGTATTTTCCTGACCTCTAAACATGGCCTAATGCAGAAACAATGAGTTGATCACCTAACGCTGGTCATTTGAGGTAAAGATAGTTTGATTTTGTAGTTACGTTTGGATTAGACTTGAGCAAGAGTTGATCAGACTGAGATCTAAGAATCCCCATTCAGCAGATATTACCTGAATCTGGGACTTTCTGCTAACCTTTCATCCACTAGAGGTGATGCACTGACATAATTTTATTTGAAAAATGCTCCTAAACATTCAGACTGAGGAAAACTTGTGGGCAACACAATGGAGAAAATGTACTTTTTTGTTTTTTACAGAACCTTTCTTACTAAAGTAATACAAAATGACACCAAATGTATGTCATGCCACTAACATTTGTGTATCTATTAACCCAAATGGTGTGTTTTTCAAGGCATACCTATGGCAATACCTCAAAGCAAATCAGTGCAGTATAAGTGATTATTACTGAGCTTGATAGTTGAACATGCATTTCCATCCATACCTGAGACCATATTTAAATCATAGACTGATAAAAGAGAGCAGAACTAATGACCTCCACATAATAAGGTGCTTGTTTTTTTAGTTAATTTTGAAATGTCATAGACGGTTACCACCTTTTAATCCCTCACCCAGCGCTTTATCCCAGCACACACACTTCTCAAGTCTCCATCTCTCTCAGTTGACTGTGAAGTAATTGCGGTGAGTATTGAAGAGAAAGCTTGTGGAGCCGGTGGTGGAGGGGGGAAGGCAGCGGCGGACAGAAGAAAATCTATTTCCCAATACTATCTAACTGCAGCTTTCCTCCGATGGACTCGCATTCCTGGTAGTGGCTGTGTCCCATTGATTCCTTTCCAACATCATCTGAAAATCTATGAGCATAAAGGGCAGCTCCAGCAAGTACAAAGCACATAAGTGTACATCATGTTCCTTACAGCCGCGTGGTAGGGGGAAACTCTCACCTTCGCTCACTTTTGGAGATCTATGGTCTTCCCATTATTTTTGCCGTGGCCTTCGGAACAGTGGGGAGTGGGAGAGATGGATCCAGACATGTGTACGGAGGAAGGAGAGGGGAAAAAATCATATGGATTATTGGGCTCCGCTCAGGACATCTTCTGACAGCATTACACTGTAGGGAATGCAGCAATGCAAGTCCACATCCTGTTGCTTTGGAAGAACTCGCTCCTGGAAACCCAATATGCGATTAGGCTGCAGATAGTGTGCAGACGTGCACTTCTAGACAAATTTTTAGAATTAGTTTTCTGTTAGTGCTAAAAAGCTGTTATCTTTTATGTATGTTTTTACAAAAAATGTACGATATGTCTAAAAAAATAAACATTCTAATGTCACCAACATATTTCGTTTTGTCAATAGATGCAAACAGCTTTTATCCCTGAATTAGAAAAAACCTTTTTAGCTTTTGTTACGGTGACGTCACAGCTCATAGCCGACGCATTAAAAGTATAAATGTTGAGATAAACATTTGCTAGTGCAAGAGGTGACCATAAAAGGGCTTCTAGTCTGTACGAAGAGGTGGTTCTGGTCTGTACGAAGAGTGGGGCTAAGATAGATTTAGAATTTTTCTTTTGTTTTTGAGCAAATTACATCTCACTGAAAGTTGGCACATAATTCCCATAAAAGATTTAAAATTGCAGTATGTCAGTAATCTTTTTAAACCCAGTGTTGTAAAGTTCGGTTTGTACAGGTGCCACTGCTGTAAGTCTAAAGATGGATAGTTGATTCAAATGTATAATACAATAAATATAGGAACAGATAAGGTAATTTTCTTGTAATGTTATATTCAAATGTAAACATTTTGAGAACGCAAACCAAAAAGCTTAGCCTGTAATGTCTTGCAGCCGTTGGAACTTGCGGAAGTCTGCTCTGCCACATATGAAGTCTTGCAAAGCCTTAGTGTTGTGCGCTGTTGGATTTTGTTCGGCACAAAAGTACTGTGTCTAATTGCTGTTAAAATCTTGGTCTTGAATTTGGACAGGATTTGTGCTTGGTACCAGCTTCCATAGACTTATCCATATTGTCCTACACATTTCCAAGACACGATGCAAGTGTGTGCCAAGCTGCTCGGGCCTCAGAGTGGGAGTAGACTAGTCTGTTCCTCCCACTGCTAATGCTTGCCAAGGATTTACAAATTAGGCTGTGAAAAGATACACATTGTACTGTATGCTTAGGAGCCAGAGCAGCGCAGCCCCAGATAACACGTTTTTGCAGAAATATTTCCTACACATGCTCAAACAGGCAAGAACCAAAGACAGGAAATGCTCCAAGGGACGTTTGAAAATATTGCTGTGTCAATCAGGACTATTGATCAGCTTTGGTGTGAGGCGTCTAATGATGATTATTTCCTGACTCCAGGCTTCCTCAAAGGCGTTATTGGGAAATGTATTGGGCATTGATTCATTCGGCCATGTATCTATGGTCACCACACGTGCAGGCAGATCACAAGTATTGGTGTATTGGGATATTTCTCGTGTGACATAACCAAACTCAGCCAAGAATAATGATTTGCCACATTGACTTTCACAAACCAGAAGACTCAGCTTATCTTCTGTTCATTAACTTAAAAAGTGTTATGTGACAAGCATAAACATGTTTCATTCTTGAAACAATGAGACAGATTTTTTTGTAGCTATGTTTAAAAAAAAAAAAAAAAACTAAAATAAGTAAATTGACATCAGAAATTGGCTTTCAGAATCAGCCATTGATAACGGCATTGACTGGCAACATTTTTAAAAATTGTTATCGGCCAAAGAATAACCCACATGAGTTGATCTCTAGTCACTTGACAATTGGTAATTGAAATGTTGATAGATGTTCCGCTTTATTAGTTTTCAGTTTAGCTAGATGTGTCTTAACATTTCTCTCCAAAACTAACTTTAAGCTCAGCTGATTACTGTAAGTGCAGCTCTCTCGTGATCAGCACTGTCCGAACTGCCTGATCAAATATCTGCCAAAATATGGCCAATATGCAAAAAAATCTAAATATCGGCCTCAAAATATTAGTATAAATATACATAAACTGCAGCCGTAATAGATGGGTAAAATTATAAGATTGTCTTTAAATTATTGATTTATTTTCTTACTGCTGACAAATGGGTTTCTTTGATGCAAGTAAAGAACTAACCATTAACTACCTTTCTTTTTGTATTGTAGAATAAAACCACTGGTGCCAGCAGAGACATTAGATACAAAACGGAGGCACCTAATTCACGCCCTGATGTGCACTGATCCTAAAGTACTGGACGTACTATTCACAGACGTTGTCTTATAGAGGAATGTGCAATCAGTGCATGTGCAATCGCTCTGATTGATTACTGATGTTGGTATGTGACTGGCAAAACTTATGACAGCATTTCAGAGTGTCCTTTTATTGCGACCAGCCAAGGGAACAATATCTAATCAGAATGCCATACTTGCAAGACCAAATGGATTATTTCAGCAAAAGATAAGAGACAGATTTGTCAGCAATATTTGAAAAACTTCACAAATTTTAAGTTCATCACATGAAAAATTAGGAGCACAAACAAATGTCTTCATTAATATTTTTGTCCAGTCACAAATAGTACTGGTATTAAATGATATACTGTATCTTTTGAATAAAGGGAAAAAGACAAATAGAAGTAGTCAGTGTTAATCAGAGCATGAGTCAGTGGAGCATTGCGTTTCAGGTGAGGTCATAGGAAGCCTCTCCCTGAATCAGCCTCAGGTGAATCTGCAACCTGAACATGTCGAAGAAATGATTGTATGTGGATATACAAGTGGACACATGTATTATAGGCCTGGAGGGAAAATGTACAGTGAATAAGATTACATAGGATTTACTGCAGCATTTTTCTGCCTAACAATAACATATACAACTACTTTTGTTTCTTGTACACTGAGTTTCCACAAAGAAGGAGAAATTAACCACACGTTTTTGTTCTTCTCACAGCTAGTACAGTAGATTAGATTAAAATTGTCAAATATAGAACTTGATGAATAAAGGCTTGTGTCTCTCTCTTCTCAGATTGACTTAACTAATGTTGACACGCCCAGCATGCCCACAAAATAAGTGCAATGCCCAACCGAATGCTTACTACCCTGGCCATGTTACACATTGCCAAGGATAGATAAACACAGTGAGACACAGACAGACTGCCCTGTGGTGGGCTAACACATTCAGACCACAGCTGTGCCCCACACTAGCAAGCACCACACAGGCCTTACAGACATGTCTGCATCGGAGAAATGACAAAGCACCGCTATATATGTCTACAAGCTCAAATTTAGGTTTGAGGGCTTGGGAGGAGTGAAAAAGCTTGATGGAAAAGACAACGAGTGCACTAAATTAAGTTAAAGGGTCATTGGAGGACATGACAACCACTGGTTCTGTCTTGGCTGTTTTTGGCTCCTCGCTGTTGGAACATATAGACACGTCTCAAGCATTTGGCTCAAAGTGTTTTCAGAGGGCTTGGATGAGAAGATGAATGGAAGAAAAGGGGGCCGGAGAGGATCTTCAACCCAGAGGAGGAATGCAGTGAAAGTCCTTTGTAAGGAGATAGTGGGGGGAGGCCAGCGCCGGGTGCAAAAAGAGGATCCTGTTTGCCGTCCCTTGATACAGTATACACTAAACAGTCTTTCTGCAGCAGATTTCAGAGACAGGCCCTCGTCTTTGTGGAGCTAATCGGCAGACCACTTTAAATGGGCTGTTTTTCAACCCTCTGACACAAAGACACTTTTTCATGACTGCGCAGGGCCATAGGCTTTCCTCTTCTTCAGATATTGAAACAGAGCGCTCACTGTGCCTCATGTGTCGCTCCCACACAGCTCACTATTGGCCCGCTCATGTCCGAGACCTAGCCAGGGCTCTCCAGGCAGCTTCATAGTCCATTAATAAGCCCAAAGTGGTCCGTCATGATGCCCAATGGATGAAATCAACGTTTTACAGCTGTGCATAAAGTTTTGGCTCATAAAACTTGAATCGATTGTACAATACACGATCCCACAGCTGACTTATAAAGACTTGTCCCATTTGCAGAAAGCAGCTCATAAGTGGTAAATCCTGATATACATTTTAACGAGGTATGTTTTTGCCCTTTTCCAGGAGTGTCCAAACTTGTCAACTGCGCTGTATACCCAGGAGTTGTCGTTACTTGACTGCTCAGAAGGCCTGGGGCTGTTTGGCACCTACCGGAGGTGAACTCACTTCATTATCTAATAGCACTTTTACTGCGGGTTGTTAGTCAGTGCTGCATGCAAACAGGAAACTGCTGATAAACAGTAGCACACGAAAACAGGCGAAGAAATGCATTATAGATGTGTGAAATGGAGAGTGCCAGCAGGTGGACAAACCTCACTTGAAACATGAGATTTTCTCTGTATTATTTTTATTATTTCATTTCTAAAATGTGCACATAAAGATATTTAACACAATCCAATCTTAATGAATGTGTATTTGAAGCTTCATATTTATGTCTCTAACTATTTTAATAACTCCTCTCCAACTCCTTTTATTGTGTTTTCCCCTGGTACCCTTTTGACCATTTTCCCATTTAAAGACCACAAGATGCTTTCCTTGATTTTAAATGTCTATGAATGTCATGCTATTTTCCCATTTGCATCCCACTCTTTCCTGTGTAAATAATTTCCGACAGCATCATTGTGTTGTTTTCATGAGTTTGGCATCAAATGTCACACAGACTTTGATGGATCAATCTCTCTCCCAGCAGCCGTCCCCAGGGCTTTCATGTGCTTATCTCTGACCACTGTCTGTCTGCCTGACCGACCGCTCATTCACACTCAGCCTCCAGAGCCGTACAGCCTCAAACCAATGCAACATACCAGAGCCACTGACCACAACCAACACCACAGTGGCCCTACTCTGTACAGACCTTCTACCACGTCTGTTTATTTAGTGTCCAAGTAAATACTCGTGTGAATGCCTGTAAACCACTCAGGGGTCGGGCTACACGATGGGAGCATTTCCAGGATATCGTTCTGCTCTTTACTGTCATAGCTCTCAACTTTGACCTTCCACTTCTTTTACAGCTGGAAAAGACTCTAAATTATCTTCTTTTTTTTTTTGCTACTAATATGTGTATTGTGTGTGTGTGCCCTTAGTGTGGCCAATGCATTTTTTTTTTTAATAGGAAGTCAATAAACCTTTTTGTATTTTTAAGCCATTTTGCTTCAACTTTGTGTCAAGAAAAAATAAATAAACTGCTGATCTACATACAAATACATGAAAAAACACAATATGTCTTTTCATACAAATGCTACAAATGTATATGTTTTTTCTGTTTATACCAGAATTTAGTAGCTTGACATATCAGCCGTCTGACGTCTCGGCACTGGAGCTTGCTGATTCTACGGTAGGCGGGTCCTTTTCGCAGTAACCAATCACGTTTGTTAGTTACCCGACATTGCGCATGTACTGCAACCAACACATCAGTTGTACTCTTGGAAGTACAGCGTAAACATGGATGTTAGTGATTGTTGCCGTTTCCCACAAAGTGAAATGAAACTGGTTGATACATCAGGCCAGAGCAGCTCCATCACATCATAAAAAATGTGACGTTTGAATCTAAATTTCGGGCAGATTCTACTTTAACGTCAAACTTGCGGATGCTTGAATTTGACGTCACCGCTTAATTTCTGTTCGCTGATTGGTGGATTGTTTCTAAAGCTTGATTCAAGCAGCAACAAACACTGAAATATCTGACCTCGTTACTCGAGTGAAATGAAATGAAGTGGCATTATTTAGCACCTGGCTTCATAAATGAGTCTTTGTTATTGTCCAGACGTGTAAGCTGAAACTCAAGCAGATAATTTAACTTTACAAGTGAGTCAAATGGAAACTTTTTTTCTCATTTAGCAGGCTTCTCGTCATATATAAAGAGTGTTTTTGGTCCTGAGGTTGCTTTGATAGGATTACAGAGCACCTGGATCTTCTCTCTGTGTGATGAGTCAATGAGATCAGAGCTATTGTCCCACACTGAAACAGTACTCTTCTGCTGAGGTCAGAGGATTCCCCCAGAAACTATGACTTACACTATATCAACCACACATTTCTGCTGCGAATAATATGGCAATGTTTTTGTAACTGGCAGCTTGTCTAACCTTTGTAAGTTGTGAGTGGGGCGTGGAGGGAGGACAGTTATTTTGACTCCCCCCAAATAGCTGATTTACATCTTCCCAGCCCCTTCTGTCAAAGTGCCCATTGTCAACTTAGTTCTATGAAAACCTTGTCCACACTGGGTCATTTCTGTGATGGGAGATTGTCTTGTATTTGTATTTGAGTAAATATAAATACACTTTCACTACATTTGAGTTTATTTTATAGATACACCACAAAGGAAAAAAAAACAACAACTCATTCTTGAATTGCCTAACGTCCCGGGACAAGGGAGGAGAGGGGAGGGAAAGGGGTGGTTCATCCTCTAACCATTTGCACACGAATTGTTTTTCCTTCTCCTCAGGCCAGCCCTTCTCCCTCAGAGACCTCCTTTCTGTTCTTTCCTCCTCTCTATGTGAAAGCAGCGTGAATGGAGAGCCACATTGAGGCTGCATGAATGGGATGGGGCTGGAAAATGGGTAGGGGGTCATTCCGAACAGTGCGGGCCGCCAATGCCCGAGCCACATGTTCAGGATATTACCATATGAAGCGCCGCGACTGCTGTGTGTGTCCACCTCCTAAATGAACTCATTCTCATTCACACAAACACACATATGCAAACATGCAAAAAGCCGCCAGGTCAGGTGTGGTGAAGCTTTGCCACTCGCTTCTGCCGCTAATGGGGACCACAAGGGTTAAGACGGCGGCAAAGGTGAAGAGGGTCGGAACAATTGGACTGCACTATGTTCCAAGAATGCGATTAAAAAAACATATTAGCCTGTACAAGCAAACGTGTTTAAAGAAAGAGACATGTTTGACTTCTGAATCACACTGCTTCATAGTATTTTGTTTCAGTTCCATTCTGATTGTTAAAATTGTTTTGATAAGAATTCCAACCTGTGTCCAAGTACTCTCCGTTCTGCGCAGAACTAGTCCTTTTAAAGCTGTTGTTACTCATTTCCTAACTCATCATAAATCTTCACCACAATGACTCCATAAGTGCATTTCACAACTCTCCGTGGCCAGTGTGGAGTTGAGTGTCACATGCCACTGCTGGCTCGCTAACACCAGAATTGTTTCCTGTTTGTGGCTTTTAAAAAAGCTTTCTAATTAGATGCAGTAAAATCATTTTAGTTCTTTAACCACACAAAATTGGAAACAGGGTTTTAAGTCCTGGTGTTTTCTTGTTTTCTTAGTGTGAATACATAAACAAATGTTGCTTCATACTATTTTCTAAACTGATGTTCAAGTTATTATTAAGTTTAGTTGATTCACTGCTCCTATCATAAGCTCCTATGACCTGATATAGTAGCATTTTACATTTATTCAGCAGGATTCAGCACCAGCTCATACTATATACTCCATGTAACTTTTTCCTGTTGATTTGGTTGTCAACATTGGGCCTCTAGTTTTATCTGTCAAAACTGAACGACAGCAAAAGTTTCATGTGCACGGCTTTAAAATCAGGACAGAACCCTTCAGCAATCTGCAAATCTAAAAACCATCCAAGTGTAGTTAAGCAAATTGTAAAAACAAGTGCAAAAAATGTGAGCAGAGAGCCAAAGAAAATGTACATCGGCCCGCGCTGCACAGGGACCTTTTTAGGCTGCCCTTCCTGTTAGACTTTCCTTCATCGAGACAGTGCGTCACACAGTCTGTGGGCCCCACGTGTGTTAACCCTTCCAGGGCTGACAGCTGCTGCTCCACAGGGCCTGTTTGGTCAGTCCGGGGCTGAGGCCTGGAGGACTGGTCTTACTGCTCACTGTACAGACTTCTTTAGCAGAACATAAGGATGACAGTGCTGCAAATGCAACTCTGAAAATATATGATTACTGTGAAGTTTTACATTTAGCAAAATTTTTGTTTGTGCAGTTTTTGGCTACAATGTTTACAGTGTAGTTTTAAAGAAAACAAACATGTCTTATTTATATAGGGCTTCCATCTTTCAAGCAGTCAAAGCATGGTCCATCAAAGAGGATCCACTTACCCGGTGTACACACACACACTGAGGCAAGGTGAGGTAAGTGTCCTGCTTAAGGACACAACAATTCAGTCCAGTCGTGCCTCTGTTGCTCTGTGCTCCCAGCCTGATGTCACTCAAACATGTGTCTATACTACTCAATTTACATAGCTTTTTCTATTGCCCAGTTCAGTTCTATGGTGGATGTAAAGGCATGTTATTATTATTCTATGCATTTCATAAGCTTGTCAAGGAGCAAAATGGTGTCGCTATGACGAGCTATTTTCAGTGGTATCCACACACATTCCATGAGAACATGTTGCAGTGTTTCAGCCGTTCCACCTTCCACATCTCTTTACTTCAGACTGTACTGACTGGATAGTTTAAAGAACAGGGACTTGCATATTGATTGATCTTTTATTTCGAATACATTTCGAGAGCAAATTAAAAGAAAATAAAAATAAAAGATATTATTCGAAAAGGAGTAGGTAGAAGTAAAACTTTTGTAAATCCTACTCCTTTTTCACTCAAATTCTTAAATAGAGCACAGATGTTGTGTTATCAGTAGAATAAAGTGACCTAAGTTTGCATCAATCATTCTGAAAAGCTTTGAGAAGTGAAATGAGAAGAGTAAATAGTATATATTACATTAAAGCTGCCAAAGCTATTATTGCATCTCTATTCACACATAAGACTGGATGTCTTTTTATGAATGAAAGTGAATTAACCCATATGAATATGATTATGAGAGCTATATTACAAAATCAAATCTAAAGCAACGTATCTGTTAATTCTTGCAATGAAAAACTGTGGTAGTGTTTTTTGAATTCATGATAATTCATTAAATGTTCATGAATAAATGACTTGTGATTTCTACTTATCAAAATCATCGATTTATTTTATGTTTACAGTAGGTTTAAAAATCATGATGAACTAACATAATTCATGTTTGTTCAATCACAAAAGTTATTCATAAAAAAATCTTAAATGAAACCTTTTTGAAATGTGATACTCAGATGAGTCAGGATGAACTAATGCATGAATTCAAAACATTTGGAGGTTGCTGAGAGTGTGGAGCTCAGGGTGTGAGTCTTGGATGGTCTTCTGAGGTGATTTAAGTCCAAATTCCACAGTTATGTTTTCTATTATAAAATATCAGTATTAAAAGTAAAGGCCCTGAGCCCCAGTGCATGCTATATGGTGAAAGTGTCAGTGGTGTAGCACAGTGTGAGTTATAAATCACTGCACTGAAAGCTGACATCAGGCAGCCTGTAAACGTTAATTAGGACCACCCAATGGCCAGGCCAGTGTCATTAGCTAATTGAGTTTGTTTGTGTGTGTGTTGGCGGCAATGACAGAGTGAAAACAAAAAGAGAGTGTGAGGTGTGGGAGGAGGAGGCCAGCGGCTAAAGGAGGAGGTTCGGGAAAGATGAGGACTTGTCTGATCCAGTTGTGGTGACATGTCCTTCAGCTCAGTCCACAGGGAAACACAGTGGAGAGTAATCAAGAGGAAGAGAAGGAAGTCGGACAAACTGGAGGCCATAGCTTTTACTCAACACTTTGTCCAGAGGGAAGACTTTCAATTCACTGCTATGCAAATGTACAAGAACTTTATCTTTTACTGTGGATCTCCAGTTCATGTGACAGGTTAGAGGACTCAGTTCACTAATGGAACAGTTGAAGTTAAGATGTTCAGTAAAACCTTAAATATACTAGTCTCTTGATAGAAGAATCATAAAGGCAGTTCATTATTTAAGTCCTTAGAATCATTTATCACTGATTATTAAAACAGTTAATGGTTTCTTAACATTTATAAGACTCTATTAGCCATTTACAAATGCTTGTAACTGTCTCAACCAGGGGTGTCCAAACTTTTTCCTCAGTGGGCCAAAATTAGCCAACGTTTTCTTCGATGGCCAAAATGACTTACGTTGAAGCGTGCTGAGGGTCAAACATACTTTTTTTTTTGCGTTTTTTTTAAGCATATCTGATTAAATTGTCTTTTATTAACATGTTTTTTGGAGATTACTGTTGTCATTACACAGTGTTTTCAACACAAAATTGAATCAAAAAGATCGTCCTAACAAGCCTGAGCCAAATTGGACCCCTTGGCCGGCCAAGTTTGGCCCCAGGGCCCACTTTGGGCTCCACTGGTCCAAAACACTTTAGAGCAAATATCTAATACCAAATATATTAAAAATATGATTATCTAATCAGTAGTTTACTAAGGAATTCATTGCACTGTCTCTAATAATCTTACTTTGTTCTCTCTGATCATTTTGGTGAAGTCAACAATGTATCTGTTGGACATGAGCAGCAGACATGACATAATTCCATAATTGTTACAGAGTAACCAAAGAGTTAACCTTTAAAATGTCAAAGTAGCATTTCAAGTCATTTCTACTTTTCTAGATTCCAGATTCTCAGTTTCATAGCTTTGTATCTGTATGATTAAACTGCCAGTGGTTGTAAAATATCAGTTTGGGTTCTACAGGTGAAGTTTATAGTTACTATATTTACTGGACTGTGTTTCAAATTAAAACCGTATGTGTATTTTGAATTTTAAAATATGACTAAATTGACAGGTGGGAAATAAGAATTTGGTCTGCATTTTGACAAAGAAGGATGTGTTCCTTTCAGAACTCCGTAGTATCTCCTTTAATCATCTTAATATCTCTGTGCCCAATTACAATGCTATGATACTTAAATGCTATTAGATCACTTGAATTTGAATTTGATTGTTCAATCCACAAACCAAAGCAGACTCAATGAAAAACAATGCAATGTAATAGAACGTCCGTAGTTTCTCATCTAAAACATTTACATTCACGTTTAACTCAGAAACACAAAAGTCACTCTTCTGTCCACAATCCTTTTTCACATTTCGTTGATACAGAATCTGTTTTTACGATGACAGCAGCCTGGCCCTTCCCCTGGGCACTGAGGGCGGTCTCAGATGGCCTGAGTTGTGGCTGTCTGTGGCTATGCCTGTTGAGTTTGTCTGACCACCACATGATGAATCACATCCTCACTCCGTCCAAACACATTCAGTGACCTACCAGTCCTCAGAGCAGCACTGGAGCGGAGATACCACTGTCTCACACTGCACATGCATCCAGATTTATTTTAACAAGCCAACCAGGAGCCCCATTGCAAGCATAGGAACTCGCCGAGGAGCAATGGGAAGGAGGGAAACGCCGCCGCCGCTGCTGCTGTCAGGGTCTCTCTTCCTCTCTGGATGTGATTGGTGCCCTTGGCCAGGTCCGATTCATGTCCCAGGGATAGCACGGCTCATGCCCCAGTAGGCTTGTTAGAGCAGTTGAATGAACGCCTACATGTGAGGATTTGGCCCCAAAAGCCTGGACAAAAACAACAAGAAGAAGAAAGCAAATCCAGGCGGACACATGACAAAGTGAGACATTGCCCAGTTTGTTTTGTAACTTTGTGCTGCTGTGTTTTATAGACAACTGAGCGTCATCCGGAGCATTGTGGGCTGGTTAAACGCTTATAGTTTCAATTACAGGCCTCGGAGGACACATAGAAGAAGAAGTGACTCAAAGATTCACTTAGTATCACTGCTCAGTGCTTATTTAAAGATGCACTGTGTAATTTATCAGTATGAAGATGTGATTACTTTCACTGGAATGTTCCACAGTGTGATAATGAAGTTATTTGACATGCATTTGTTCAATTAAAATATTTTATTGCTCAAAAATACCTTGAAAAAAGATAATTTGCCTAATAGCTTAACAATAAGGTGAAGACAATGTGTAGACTTTATTGTTTTTACAGGATTTTGTTGTTGCAAACCTGAGAAACATAAATGCTTTAACCATAAAATTCTTTCGTATTACACTTTTTAGACTTTTTGAGTTATGTTTTAGCAAAGCGTTTTTATTAAACCAAAGCTAGAGATGTGAGATTCCCCCGTGAGTATCTCAACTTCTCAGATGTGTGATGTCACTGGTGGATTTCTGATAAATTTCTGCAATATTTTTACGTCCATAATGTCCAGATTTGTTTTAAGGATCTCTGTCAGCATTAACAGAACGGTTTGATTGTTTCCTTTGTCAGATTTCCTTTGCAGACATGGAGCACAAAGTCTCCCTTTTTTTCATTGCCTACCTAATGTACAAGCATGGATCTGTTTACAGGTGGGCATTTAAACTTTTCATTTATAAGTTTTGACCTGTCAGAGGCTACTGAGACATCAATTCAATTCAGGTCAGACCATTGCTAAAACAAATCCCTGCCTCAAACTGAAACTGCTTCGCTGTACTCTTCCTCTGTTTCCCTGTTCATGCTCACAAGCTCTAGACCTTGCTCATAAAGCTGTGTTTGATCCAGACCAGAGTAAAAGAGCAGGTGTAGAAAAGAAAATGAATGAACTGCAAGAAAAATGAATGAGCAAGAACCATCCAAGATTCTGATATGCTCAAGTAAGTTCTGTAGAGACACTCAAG
The DNA here is from genome assembly GCA_038363315.1 of Mugilogobius chulae. NCBI lineage: Eukaryota > Metazoa > Chordata > Actinopteri > Gobiiformes > Gobiidae > Mugilogobius > Mugilogobius chulae. Next base: position 36,184,805 of record CM076397.1, read on the forward strand.
CATATTACAAAGACATGGACAATGGAAGTACACATCCTAAATCTTGTGATGCTGTCTGAACCGGAGTAGTGCCATTTAAAACTCTTTAGAATAGAACATTTACAGTGTTCATGTCTATGTTTGCAGAGAAACTGGCAGCTTTCATCACATGACTTTGTAAGTGCTAATAGACCACCAGGGATCGTCGTTAACCAATCACCTGCGAGCTGCACTCCAGAGTAGTGGTTAGTGAAGTGGGTGACTGGCAGAGGAGGAAAACATAAACAAAGAAAGTAGAAGATAAGATCCTGTTACCATGGCACCCTGACACGGTTAAAGAGCACACCTTCTTACTCTGGCAGCACACCTATCACATCCCCCCGAGGAGAGGTGCACGCAGGCAGCCCTCTGTGAAGCATGTCTACCAGGGATGCTCTTCAAGCTAAGCAGGGGTGGAGAGTTACCTCCAGCTGGATGCTATAGGATCCAGGGAGGATGCTAAAATTAGCTTCAGCATGGGGCGTAGGAACCAGGGGAGGCGCTGCAAAAGTGAAGGATTTGTAAAGGAGAAGGAATGCTGGAGGTAAAGAGAAGTGGAGAGTGAAAGAGAGAGGGTGGTGACAGCACATCTACGGAGACGCTTCTCTGCACATGCACCAGGCTGTGGCAATTAAATGTCTCAACTTCATAAATATACGGGCACACACTGTTACAGCTGCACAATTATATATGCATGCTTAAAATACACCAGCAACTCGATCCACTCCCATGTCATGAACTCTCCTGCAGTATACATTTACTTTCATACATTTGTCTTTAAGCTGTAAAATATGTTTGATTGTGAATTTAACTTAAAATAATAGATTTTTGTGGTTTGTTAGATGATAACAAAAGACGAGAACAGTTTTTGTCAAGTGAAATTCTTGTGTCTTTTGTTGCTTTAAATGATTTACTTAGTAGTGGAGTGGCCATAGCTGGAGCTTAAACAGGATGAATGGTCCAGTGTCAGTGGGCATCTGTGTCCCTGTGTGTCTCTTTAGTCCCCCGCAGAGGAGCCGTCCTGTCTGTGTGTGGTGTGTGAGTGCACAGGGCAGATGGGCACAGGCCGATTACAGAGGAGGGCCTGCTCCCTCACCGCGACTCACTGCTCGACGCGCCAGGGCCAGCACTGACACACTGTTTGTTGTAGGCATTAGCGGCTAAACGGCTTAGCACTCGACAGACGTGACTCAAGGGCCATAGTTCTGAATGAAGGGAACAAATGAATCGGAAAATGTTGCATGAAGAATCTGCTAATTGCCAAATGTTTGCAAATAACTGTGTTTTATTTAGATGTTTGGTGGTGCAGCGTATGATGATGTCATATCAAATATAAAGCTATAACAATACATTTGTAGCAACTGTTACTCCTTGTGAATGAGCAGGGCTGTCGGACTGGATGGGGAGAGGGAGAGGGGGGCATGTGGCGCAGCAGTTAGCTCTCTGGCCTCATAGCATGAAGGTCATGGGTTCGACTCCCAGGGCCTTTCTATGTGGTGTTTGCATGGTGTCCCGTGTCTGCGTAGGTTTTCTTTGGGAAATCCAGTTTCCTCCTACAACTAAAAACATGTCCAGTGTGCCTCACCTCTCTCCTCCTCAGAACTACAAATGGAAATGAGCTGTACCTAGAATCTGGACAAGCATCTCTACCATTGCACTCAATTTAACTGTACACTGTCTTAATAAACATTACTTTTAAATTGTTTAGTTTCCCAGGGCCTAAGAAGCAAAGGGCCCCCAAAGCGGTGTTCCTTTAAATGCACTTACTTGTGATATCAAAGAATCTATTACTCCTACAAAACATAGCAAATGGAGTTAGGCCAAAGAAAATTGCTGTATAAAGAGGAATAATATTTGGCCAAATTATGAATAAATATAATAGCTAGAGTTAGGGTTAGGGTTAGGGCTAATAATATCAGCAAGAGTAAGCCAATTTCAGTTAACACAAGCGATTAGTTCAATGAATAAACACATTTACATGGTTTTGTGTTGACGATCATCAATAATATATCACAACTTTTTTAATCCAAACAACATTAATGAACAACAACAAACAACAACAACAACAACAACAACACATTAATGGTGATAGATATCTTGAACATAGCATTATAAAGCATTCCATTTGATTTGTGGAGATTGAAGCCTTAAGGAAATAACATCCAAGTGAATAAAAAAATGACAAGAAAGGACTAAATAACTAAACCACAAGATTATGTATTAGGGGCCATTCACAAATCTTGTACCTGGGGCCCAGAATTTGGTGCTACGCCCCTGTGAATGAGCAAATGCAGAATAGATCTAAAGATATTTACACACAAAAATGAATAAATTCATCAGAATAGTAATTTAAACAGGTGCTTATAATATTTATGTTTATTTACATTTTTAGCTAGTTCTTGTTTAGTTCAATTTACTGTCGATGCTAAACCCTGCTCTGCTGAACGTTTAGCTGTGAATAACTTGAATGAATCACACTTGGAAAATGTGAAATAAATCTGGATTGTTGCAAATCATTCAAAATAAACTTTTTTTTCATTTACAAGACGCACCTTTAACCTCCACTTTGGAAGATCCTCACACAACTACCTCCTAAGCCATCATCCGTCAGTCATCCCTTGCACTTCCTGTTGGGCTCTCCACTTCCTGCCTGGCTGTGACCTCTCATTACAGAGACAGTTAGAGTCGACAGGAAGAGGCACATACATGTCAACATTTCCTCCAGCTCCACTATCGGCCATCACTGCGGCACATGCGGCGGCCTTGTGTGTTTATGTGTCTAAGCCTTGTAAAACCACCACAGGGACATGAAAGTGATGCTGTCTGTCATTTTGGGATTGAGCCTTTTGCTACTATTAAGTCTCGATGCATAAACCATGACTAACATAAGTAAACAAACAAAAAAAGTAACCCTGTGTCAGATTAAGTTGAAGCAGCGCTAACAGACTGTCAACTATGAGATGAAAAGGCCTACAGTAATCCCCTCCAGCCTGTTGATTTCCCTAATCTGCTGCTTTTGTTGTAGCTGCAGCGCACAGGAGGGTGTGACGGGGTCAGGGGTGAAAGTTAAGAGCCCAGATGGATAGAGGAGAAGTTTGAGAAGATTGTGTGCCTTTGGCTGAAAACTCCATTTCCACCCGCCGGCCTCCTGTGCCCTCCCCCAGCACCGGGACAGAGATAAGAACAGCGCAGGAGGAACCGCTTGGAAACACAAACAGGTTTCTGATTCAAGGAGGTCAAAGGTCAAGGAAAGCATCCAGTGGTGAACTCCTTTTTGGAACGTAACTTATTTAATTTGTAAAATCTACTTTGCTGGGTTTTTAACATGTTACAACAATGTTCTCTCATCATTAGTTTGCCCAAAGTTGTATTTAGATTGACTCTTGTGTGTTTGAGTAATCTTGTGTTGTCCTGCAGCTGATGCTTCAGTGCTCTGAAACTCTCTGTCTTCACCTACCACCTATCCCCCCCAGTTATCTCTATTTACCTGCAGTTACTCAAAAATTCAGATTCCGAGTGAAACATGAAAGGTTCAGAAATGTTATGTAACCACTTTCCAACAACTAAACATACCAAATCTGTGGCTTATACAAGTAAAGTTTTACAATGAAGAGGCGTGGCTTATCCGTTCTGTTGGTTTGAACAGGAAGTCAATGAACCTATTTCTATGTCTAAGCCGTTTGGGATAGTTTTTGTGTTTTACAATGAACACATTATTAATTATTGATCTGCATATATGTTCTTCCTGATTTGGCATTATGAGGATACACTACATAGTTTTTTGATGCAATTTTAGATGCTACGTATGCCTAAACTTTAGCTTAACTAACTATATAGATTTTGATATTATACCATTAAAGCCTAAATAATGTTCCAACAATGACAAAAAGAAGTAGGGATTTAAGCCTTTTTTTTTTTACTTTCTCACAAAGTCTTATGTTTAAATGATAACCAGTGTGTAGAAGTCGACGTTTTTTGTTTGTTGTTTTTCAAATTTTGCTTTATGATAATCTTTCTGAAAAGAGTAACAGAACTGGCCATTTATGAATGAAGTTTCTTTAACCTTTATTTAATCAGGAAAGAAAGAAGAAAAAAATGTTTTCAAGGGAGTCCTGGCCAAGTGGCAGCAATTTTCAATACATTACCAACAAATACGTACATGCATACATAGACACTAAAATTACACAGGTAAAGAAAAACAGTTCCAGATATTGAGGCAGTCTGTAATCATTTCAGTTTGGTTTTAAAGGCATTTAAGGAGTCAGTTTCCAGGCTTTCTGTAACATATTCCAGGCAAAAGGAACGTCCCCACGGCTTTAACCAAATCCCATGTTTTTACGCTGTGAAATCTCGTGTCATTTTACGCCTTTTCATATCGTGCTACATCTACGGCGTAACATAAGTACACGAAAAAAGACATGAAATCGTGGTCATATTATGCTGTTCTTGTGTCGTGGTATATGAACACTTTGAGACCCTTCTCTTGATTAAAGTACAACTGTACAAAGGCTTTGTAAATAAAAGTGTAAAGCTCAAACATGAGGAAGATCTGTTACATTGATTTTAATGTAGAAAATCTGGGGAATTTTCACAAAACAGTCGCCTCGAAATATGACGTATTTATAATGTATTGATGTAATTTGTGATTTTTTTTTATATACTCATTAACGACTAGAAGAATAGAACAAAGACTGATACAGAAACTCGATGTGACTAATATCTTCACGTTGCTCCTAATATTTGCGTCACTGTGCTTTGCTTTGACAACCATATAGACGCAACCGATGTCGGTATTTTCTGAATGCAGCTCGACAGGAAGCACTCAGACAACAAAACTCAAAGTCAAAGACACATGCACACCTGCAAGAATGTCTCCCTTCCTCAGCCTCTGTACGTGAAGGTGTGAAGCTCCCTCCCTGCAGCCAAATACCTGTGGGATTATTACCATGCAGCTCGAAACACGCCTGGCCCAAAAGAGCAAGCTACCGTCACCAGGCTAAAAACAACATCCAAGCCGGGCCGCTGCAGAATTCCCCGGCCTTTATGCGAGGGGCCACAGAAGCAGATGAGGTTGCAGCAGCGGTAGTGTCTCCTCCTCTTTGACCTCGGGGGTGACAGATACAGAACAGTGGCGTGTATTGTTTCGCCTCCGCAATCCTGTGCACTCCTCCGCCCATGCCTCTTCTTCAGCCCTAAACCCCACCCAAACGTAGATCGAGTTCACTTTCGCCCCGCGGTCACTCCACCTATAGCGCGAACCGAATCTTCTGCAGCTAAGGGTCCGTGTGATTCATCTTCGGTGGCTGGAGAACTGCAGGCTGAGATCAGAAGTGTTTAATAGTTTTATGATCTTTGGCTGTTTGTGGAGCGAGGTTTTAAATCTGCTGGTGTAAGATTAGTCCTGTTCGTTGTATCGACTGGATGTGTGGTTGGTTGGTCAAGTCAAATAGCATGTTAGAGCCTTCTTAATAGCGTCTGCGTTTCTATGGAGAAGAAAAAAGATAGTGTAGTTTGACTGAAAAATGCTAAGTTACAAATGTTTCCCTAAAGGCCTACTGTGTAACATTTTGACCAAAAAAACTTAAAATTGGCCTCTTCCTCCTCCTGTGTATTTCCATAGAGAAGTGGTTTCTTCAGTTCATTTTTGTGGTGACATAAAAAAGTTTTCCATTATAATATGGTTTAAACTTTAAATATGAAATGAAATGAAGTTGACCTTTTACCTCCAGAAAGTTACTCAATGCCACTTTAAACTGATCAAAGTGACATCTAGGAAGAGGTTTGTCAGGAGGTTTGAAGAGCTCAAGTCATTGTTTTGCAAGTATCAAGTAAGTCCAAGTCAAGTCCCAAGTTGAGTGGCTTATACGTCCAAGTCAGGTCTCTGCTCTGAGTTTCAAATGCAGCTTGTGGTTTTTAAGTTTCATTTTATGAACTAATTCATCATAAGAAATCAGTAGGAAGTGAAAGGGATATGTTCCAGTTTGTAAAACTACACACTTTTTGAGCAAAAAACTGTGGTTCATCGCCAAGTCAAGTGTTCATGTTATCAAAGCAGTGACTCAAGTCTGACTCCAGTCCAAGTCATGACTTGTAAATGAAAGAATGGTTTATTTATATAGCACATGTACACAGATGCATAGATCTTCCATATGCTGTACACAGCACTCAGTAATGCTGAGCAGCCCTGGGACAGCTCAGCAGAAGTGATTCGCCTAAACACCTGGCGCCTCAACCTCCGGCCACCACCAGGTTTTCCCTATTCTGCATGCCACCTGGAGGAAACCACGCAGACACAGGGAGGAACATGCAAACTCCACACAAAAAGACTCTCAGCTCTCCCATCGCCGCCACCACTTTGGTCTGGAGAAGTTAGTTAACCCCCTTTGTAAAACAAAGCATGCTCTTATTCATTTGGAATTTTTATTGAGAAAAGATCTGTGATAGTGTGTGAGCAGTAAAATGCAGTTGCAGTGAAGTTTTTTAGATTCTCTCATCCTATTGACTTTTGTTTTATATTGTCATTGCTGCAGTTGTATTACTTGTATAAACAATATAATAAAGAAAATCCACATTTATTTGTATAAAAATGTCTTGATTGTTTTCAGAGTGTATAAAAGCTCGTATGAAAACCTGTGTCCAGGTATTGCCCTGCACAACATTACAGATATGTACAAGATTCAGATCTGCTATTATTGCCCTGAGTCGGAAGTGTATCTCCCTCACACTGCCCTTTGTGATCATGTGGCCATTCAGACATGCTGTTCTATATGATGTAGTGTTCAGAACAAGGAGGATTCTTTGTCTTACTCCTGGTGCTAAGGGCAGAGACGAGGAGCAGGGTTGCACCACACTCTCATAAATCACACCAGGGGATAGAGAGGAACAGCTCAAATTAAGATAAAACCCCCTTAATTATCAGCTAAACAGCCCAGTGTCCCCCCTCTCCCCGGGCTATCTGTCACCCAGCAAGCAGGCCCCATCAGCGGGGGAGAGGCTGCGCTATCACACACTATCTCTCTAACCTCTTACATGCACTGAAAAGCAGTCACACAGCTCCATTCCAGCTGTTTTCTCCATTTCCACATTTAGTTTGGAGCAGAAAGATGTCTTTTCAATAGTGAATCCAAGTAAACAAACATAAACGACTACATGTACTTTAATAATTACTCATTTTTATTTTATTTAGGAAGTTCCACAGTCATTTCTGCTGTTTACAAAACTTCTGATCCTAACAGTAAGTTTTATGCACTATAGAACTTTAATCGATCATTTAATACTCAACTTGAGAATTTTGTTGTAATGGGATCGACTCATTAGACCTGTAGCTGTAGCATTAGCCACCAAGGTTTTTTAACGAGAGTTCAGAGCCTCATTAAAAATATCTGTTGTGTTTTAAAATAACGAGAAGCTTTGTACAACTGGCAACTGCTAAGTGGATTTTTCTGATTTTGAGCTTGATGTGAGAATCTAAAGACCCTAAACATCTTCATGTACATGCGTTTAACATGGAGACCTAATGTCTTCTTATCTGCTTTAGTTAGCCTTAGCTCCAACAGGCTTTCCTCACAATGCTTCCACAGAAAAAATAAAATAAATAAATAATATTTCCACATTAAATATTGCTTCTGACGGACTTCCAAATGCACTGCACTTTGTTTGACTTTGAATATGGCGCCTCAATCCCATCAGCCACTGCAAAGTCGTCAGTATACGCTCCCAGCTCCATACATATCTGTGTTCAAACCATCCAGACAAAGAATACATTGTTAGCTGTTGCTAATGGAGCTGACAAAAGCAGAAATCTGAAGTCACAGTGCTCCATAGAACTCTGAAGATGAAGAGGATTAAATTATAGTAAAACAACTTTAGGAACAGAATGCTCACTTGCAGCTGTTTCCACATTAAAGATACAGAGGGAGAAACAAACTGAAAATGCATTGTGCAACTTAATAAGGCTAATATTAGGCTATATTTGTAGAATAAAGTTATAGTGACACTTTTGCAACCGAATTCACGCTAAACCGGAAATGCCATTACAACAGAAGTGTGAATACTTTTGTGATTTTTTGTTCGCGTGGCCCTCGTGTTATTTCTCTTACATAGCTGTGGAACATGTGTCAGTCCGTCACAGTGGGCCTGTAATGTGACTCCCTCCCACATATACAAATGTCCCCTCCTTCTGCTCTCTCATTGCTTATTCACAGCTCCAATTATCATTACCCTAATGGCTTCTCAATGGCCCTCGGTGTGCCCCTCTTCAAAGACTAGAGCTACCTTTCCCTCCCTGTTTTCCTCTGTTTGCTGCCCTATGAGAAGTCCTTGTGAGTGGCTGAGATATTTGGCAACGGAGTGAGCTAAAAGTTGCGTGTTGTGAAAAGAGAAGGAGCAAAAGAAGTCTATTTTGGCATTTGTGGTGTGTCTGACTTTTCCTCCTTCAGTTAGAGGCACTGTATTGATTTTATATTAGAGCTGAGCCTCCATCTGGCAGCATTTTCATGTTATTTTTAAGAAGCAAGAAAGAGAAAAACAGACAAGGCAAGGAAGGAATGGAAAATGGCTGGGCACATAATTCATTACGTGCAAAACAGAGAAAGAATAATGGAAAAACTGAGTGAAAGACCAAGAACCAGATCACGTCACATTTGTTTATTTACACTGAGAAGACTGTGAAGTGCAAAGTGTGGTTCTGAGCACATCACATCAGTATTCTTTTTCTTTTTTAAATTTTTGATTGTGTTTTTATATTATTATTTATTTTTTTGTTTGAGTTTGAATTTGAGTAGTGTGAACACCTTTAACCATGCTGGAAAACATTCTCATTTCAAACTTCTTCATATGATAATTTGAAAGTACGTCTCATAACCAGAAAATGTAAAAAAAAACACAAAACAAAACGAATGCATACATTCAATAAGCAAGAACAAATAAAATAAAACAAAACAAAAAAGACATTAGAAAGACATGATTCAATTCAAAGTATTCCCAGTAAAAGCTAGTAAAACCAAACACAAAACTACTGCTGCCATATTTCTGGTGGTTTACCAAAGAAGATGGCCCCCATGAGACGTGCTCAACTTGTGGGAGTCACAAATCTCCCCTCCCTCTCAGATGTAACTATATATGTCTTTGCAATGGCCCCAAAGGAGCTAAGTAAGCAGCACGCGCCTGACCATTGTGGCCATCTTCTATTGATTTGTTTCATCACAGCCATCGTCTCATGACAAATATTTACCATCAGAGCACAGACGGACACAGAGGTGAGGGTCAGACCTATATCTGCCCCTTTGACCAATCAGATTTGGCCACAACCTAAAAAGTAATTTATCATGTGGTTTTATATATCTATATCTATATCTATATCTATATCTATATCTATATCTAATATCTATATCTAGATAATAGATAGATAATAGATAGATAGATAATAATATACACACACTTTTCTTGAGTGTTGAGTGAGAAATTCTTACGACTTTCCATATTTTGAAATTACATTATACATATATATTATATATATATTTCTCTTGACATTTCATGAATGAAAATCTTTGAAATGTTGTCTACCTGAGACAATACCAGACCTAAGTGAGATGAATTGAACAAGTGTGTTCTCTCTCTACAGTTGAGTTTCTGGAGTGTGCAGCACCAACATAACAACCATTATTCTAAAGGCGTGTGCAGGAGCTTTGGAGCTGCAATGGTCCATGGCCCATGTATACCTCTGTAGGCCACAGTCAGTGATGATAGAGCTGTCAGAGCAACAGTAGAGGGGTCCTGAGCTGGGGCTGGATCTGGACTGTTCTGTGATTAATGGCTGGGGACGCGCCCCACTAATTGTGGTCCCTGACACAGGCACACGTCCCCTGACAAAGCAGGACAGGGCTGGAGCAGGGTGCCATGCTCAATCACCTTCAGAGGGTCTCTCTGCTGCTGCACAGGACACTTCAGGAGAGAGAGGTCACAGGATAGTTACTGATGGCAGTAGACGAGAGGACACAAGTGGACACTTGGCTGTTTAACAAACTTTAGAGAAGTCAGGGCATGTGAATTTAGGGCCACAGAGCGAGACAGGTTTTTGTAAACCAAACAGAGAAAACAGAATAAGGGCCTCTAAGGTACTGTCTGAACCTGAAGGGGGATTTAAGGGTAGTTTATCCTGACTGGATTATCCTCATTGGATTTAAGTCTGGTCCTACTACTCACTCAGTGCACCTGTTGTAGAAATTGTATACTGACCCAGTTAAACTCAATTATGACAGAAAACACCACTCCCAAAGATTGTTTTAGTTCTTAAAGCTCTACTTTGTAAGTGTGCTTGGGCATGCAAACGGCCAAGCTAATTCACCTGCTGGAGCTTTTTTAGACGGACAGATGGAAATCTTGAATTGCTGCAGACTCCTTCGAATGCACAATGTACATGGTCACTGCTATCCTCAGAGCAAGAAACAGTAAAGGTTTTACTTTGAAAGCTGAATACATGTGCGCTTTGTTGTCAGGGAAACTGTACACTGAAATGCACATTGAAGTGGTAATGTTTTGTATTGGGACTTTATGTGTGTGAACATTAATTGTACCTTGGTGCCCTGTTGTCTTGGGTCTAAGTCATTCAGACCAAGCCCCCCAGTCCCTCTGTGGCCCCTCAGGCCCCCCAGGCCCCTGTGAGCTTCCCACAAAAACTCCACAATGCTACTCAAACAATAGGCAAGGGGACAAAGAGCACATTTACACAAGTGGAGCTTTCTTTGAAAGCAAAAAGGCACTGTTTGGAAGATTTCCAAACCTCTCCCCCAAAAACTCTAGTTCCCCCCTACACCTCCACTACCGCTTCACAATTCCCTCACTAAAAGTGCACCAGTGATGGAGACGTGGGAGCCAGCTCTACAACAGGCCCGGACCCACCCGCCAGTCCACAAGCACCCCCAATTTAAGCAAACCCCCTCTTTAGGGGACAAAGGGCCTTTAGAGGGCAGAATATGTGAGGGCTCTGGTGGATGCCATAGTGGCTTAAAGACCGTGGAGGCCTCTCAGAGACACTTCTTTTAGCCAGGCCTCTCTCTGCGCTGGCTCTTTATCTAACTGTGGCCAGTGAAAGGTTCAGAGGGGTAGAGAGAGTCGTCGTGGGGGAGGAGGTGAACAGAGGTGGGGGTGCACAGGGTGCTCTTGTGTCAACATTGTGGTATTTTCCCAAAGATGCATATCGCCTCTATACAAATAGGAGATGTATTTATAGGAGTACATAGAAAGCTGCATGAGCAGAGTGTTTGGCCGGCTGCTCTGGCCACAGCCCCCGAGGCTCCATGGATGGTCTTCATGGCTGCAGAAATTGTTATTCTTCAGATGCGTGTTGGCTGGGAAACACACAAGTTCTCAGGCGACCACACAGTCCTTGCTCTCCCAATATGGCCGACATGCAGAGTAGTCCATTCAAGGAAAAGGTCCAGTACCATACATCTCGACTGGAGCCAATATTCCAGGGCCTCTTTGGCGCCGGTTCCCACACGGCTATGGCTAGACACTAGGCATTTTCTGTGGAAATGTTTTTCACTTTTCACACACTAAATGGTTCAGTCTGTTGCATTGGAATGGTTTGAAAAGGACATTCAAAACAAGTTCATAACAATGCAGATTTCTCATTTATAAGTTGTGCGAGAAATATATTTGTGTTTTAGTTAATAACAAACTGGTGTAAGGCCACGTTGTGGTTTGGAGAAGAGCTTGCACTTGTTGCTATGGAGAAAAAATGCTGCAACTATAAATGGGAAAATATGCAACTAACCCAACCTGACGTCTGCTTTTTAAAAGTGGGAAATATGTGCAACAATACAGTATCTGTTCAAAACACATCAGTCAAACTATATTCTACACAATTAACGAAACAGGCAAAAATATACTATGTAAACCTTATATTGGGCTAAAATGTACATTAGTTGCCTGGCCTCCTAATCTTCTATAGTATTTATCAAAAAAGTGGTAATGACTAACAAACTATTAGAATCACACTTTCAAAGTAATTATCATTGACATTTAACATGCGCTCTTTAGAATTACACAAGACCGACCCAAAAAAGTCATTTTATTTGATCATATTTTCAGGTTGTCTCTTCATGCTCCAAAGTGACACGACTGCACTCTCCAACGCTGTTCCTCCACAGGCTGAGCTGCAGCAGCGAGCACAGCCTGAGGCCCACGGCGCTGCTCTGGGCCGGTGTGATCACTATAGCCCTGTTAGCTAGCATCGACGTCTCCACCTCAGAGCTGGCTCTCAGGGGACGTATTGATTAGCATTAAGCATCCATGCAGATGGCCAATAAAGAGCAGGTGAGCCAAAGAGGGCCTGGGGAACAATGCTGCAGTGTGTGTGTAGTGTGTGTGAGTGTTGTGAGGTTAGACATGGAACAAGATCAAATTTCTGTAGTATGATGACCATAATTATAATAATCATAGTCACAAATATCAATGTTTGACTATATGTACCATATATGTATGTATGTATGTACTATGTATGTATGTATGTACGTATGTATGTATGTATGAAAAGGCACTTCCTGTACTATATTCAGTTCAGAGATCTGTGAAAACACAGGGCAGTTGACCCATAGCACAGGCAGATATGGATAGAAATTAAGTTGATTATACATTCTTAGTTATTTAGATGTTTGTGACTGACAGACCTATGCATGATGACTTCAAAATTCCTTTTAAAGCCAAAGCTGAAAAATTGCTGCTTGGTCCCAGAGTACAGCCCAGTAAATTATAAGAACTGCCTAGACAGGTACAGCCCATAAGGTTAGTAAACACAGATAATTAGACAGCTAAGGTTAAGTAAATCAGAGATAATGTAAGACAATATAAAATGCTTTGATTCATTTTAAAGCTGAAATGTCTTTTATTGTCTTTATTGAATGATTCAGTGTGAATGAATTTTAAATTTTACTGTATCACTTCTACTAAATGTGTTATTATTCTTTAGAACATGATTATTAACGTCACTGATTGTTTTCAATACAAATGTTACATTAGCCTGCACACACACACTCACACACACATTTATGTGCTTTGAGCTGTCTTGCTTTGTATTATTCTCAGTTATATAGTTTTTCAGTTGAGCCTCATCAAGCAAAGATACACTTCAGTCACAAATGACGTTTTTCACTTATTGACCACAGCTGTCCATTCTAATCAAACTACAATGACCTCAAGGGCCAATATTGATTTTTAATTACAAAATGGCCTGGTCCAGCTCTAATCTCATGCATGCATTTCCCAGCCATGTTTTTTAAATGTTGTATTTAAACATGTTTGGTGTAAAATAAAAGAAATGGTCTTGGGTGGTGCGTTTGTTGTCATGCTAGCCGCCCTGCCTCTAATACGGCTGCCTGTTTTGCATGCTTGTCAGGCAGCGCGCGTCAGTCCACAACTTCCCTGTCATATCTGTCACTTGGAATAACTGCGGGCCCCTTCATATTCCAGTGAGGATCCTAAGGGTGCAGCGCTAAGTCCTTGAAGAAGTCTTTCCCGCTACACACTGACGCAGATCCACCTTTAACATCATATTTATTGTTATTTAGTTACTCAATAAAACATATACAGATATATACAATATGCAGGAAAACAGACGACTGCACTTTACATATTATTTAAAAAATGAAAATGAACAGAAAACAGTTTGTAAATTGCCGTCACAGTCCTCCATCTATTGTTTTCAGAAATTCAACAGAAGCTTTATTTCAAAGATTACAAGATTGCCTAACACACAGCAAATTTTATTTTATTATACATGTGCAATACCAATAGTCTTTTCACTTCCCTTATGAAACAATGCTAAACCGCCGTCGTCAGTGTCCATTGGCTGATTTGTATACAAGTGTTTGAGTTTTTTTAGCTATACGATTGGCTAAAGGGGGAAGTTAAAGCAACATGGATTTACAAACGATTCATTCAAAAACATTAGCGGCTCAAAAATTATTATCGATATTTTTTTCTTTTTTCTTTTTAAAGATTTACATTCATGCATCCCACTGTCCCATCTTTCCTTTCAGCATTCAAATTGATCCCTGAAATTTTGAAAAGGGCATTTGCTGTTTACTAAGAAGATATTGTACACGTTACATGGGGTCAATGCAGACAAGCTGTTAGTGAGCAAAAAGAAGACTCAACACTCATATACAATCGAAGCCAATAACATCTTTCTTTTTTGACAAATTTCTTCAAACAAAAGATAAAATAATAATAAAAAAAATGATTTGAGGTTTTCCATAAGTGGGCATAGTTGAGGAGAGCCCATTTACTGTAACGTCCAGCCAGCAGTGTGAGAAACCGAAATGATTTGTGTGTTGCATTGAAAGTGTCAAAAAAGTCCCTCTTTCCTGTTAGGCAAGAGCTGCATGCTTCATCGACACATTCTATCTCTGAAGCGTTTTCTTAAAATATGTAGTTTTTTTCTTTTTTTCCCTTCAAGTGAGCGCCGCCACGAAAGTTCCAAAGCGGTTTGAGATGTCCGAGTGAAGGGATCTCCAGGACGGCACAGGCCCTCCGCGTCCTTTACTGTCCCCCGTCAGCTCGTCAGTGCAGTGGACAGACAGGCACTGCAGGTGGGACCCCCCTCCAGCGGCGGCTCCCCCACCGGCACCTCCCCCCGGTACTGCAGCGGCCCCGGGACCACCAGCACCAGGCTTACTCTGGGAAGACAGCTCGGATTCTGGAGGAAAAAGAAAAAAGAGGAAGAAAAAAAAAAGAGGTTAATTAAGATTTTATGAAATAACTGGAAGCTATTGGGTTTATTTGATACAGATGAGCCATTTAAAATACACACTTTTAATTAAACCAGTGTCATCGTCACATCCCACACGAAATCTGCTCTGTGAAATTAATTCAACACTACCCCCCTCTTCCCCCCCAAAAAGGAAAAGGCACTGCAGGTTTCCTGTTGCTATCCTCCTCCTCGCATCTCTGTTTGATACACGTATGAAGACACACACACACACACATATACACACGCGGAATGGTTACGGAATACATGGAAATATTTGTGAAATTAAAAAAACAGAATTTAAAACCAGAAATAAGAAGTTTTATAGAAAACTACATCATTAATACAACGATGAACAGTTGAACAAGCACTAATACAACACAGACTACTGACTACACACTCCAAATCAGAGCTTCTACTAGGCCTCTGATCATGGAGCGAGAGGTTGTAGACAAAGTTGGCCTTTAACCCTACTTGACCCAATTTACCTCAATAATAGCCATGCCAGGGAATCGACCTTGTGTCACCCAAGTGTGAAGGCTAATATTAAATGGTCACACCGGCTTCAAGGAAATCTATACGCGGCGTGACTGTGGGATCAGATAGGATACGCTCTTTGCTGACACCTGGGAAACACGTTTGAATGTTGTAAAGCTAGTATTCACTAAAGGGGTTCAGACTTGAGATTGTAAAGAAAACAAAGTCAAAGCAAGAAAAATGAGAAATACCTAAATGAAAACAATGTCGATGTTTGTAGCATGCAGTAACTCCTGTTTAAGTTGGAAATGAAATAAATTGCTTAGTTTTTACAAGACTCTAAGGTCTGGGCAATGTGTGTATTCTGACAAGCTGAGTTACATGTTTCCGAGCCTGACAACGCAGGGTGAACATCAAAACACCACTTTTTAGTCATCAAAATTTCACCAATTTCTCTGTAGTCTCTGTGACTGAAACAATTTGTCATCTTGATTTCACAGAGCCAAAGGCAGCGGTGTCAGTATGGGAGGCCAACCTGAGCCAGGCCGGGACAGACAGACGTGAGGAAAATGCCCCCGGTGTGTCTGGGCTGCAGCCACTGGAATGGAAAAGTGAGGGATTTGGTAAAAGGTCATGTGGGCGGGAAGGCCTCCCTGCTGCTGCCTGTTTCATTTGTGTGCGCCGCTTCACTGTAGCTCCTCTGTCTTATGATAGAACCAGACGCACAGTGTTAGTGATGGGGGGAGACAAGATCTAACATTTGCCAGAGGGTTTAGTCCTACACCTCAGCAGGGCGGACCCCCACCCTGTGTGTCCCCATCCACACTCCCCACTCTCTATCGCTGTGCCCCGCAGCAGCTCATGCCGCCTGGGCACAGCGGGGTCCACACCGGCCTCAATAGGCAGCCAAGCGTTCCCCTGGCTCATCGCTGACACACTGCAAACTGACAACACACACCGCCAAGGAGCAGCAGCAGCTACATCCCACCAGAGAACCCCAGTGTTCAGCCAGCGCCGGACGCCTCATTCAAATGTCTTTAAACTGAACATTTCCACTGCATTGTGCCTACAGGTAAAACATTCTGCAAAAATGGGATAAGCACCAAAAATATATATAAAAAACAACTATTTTTATATAAATTTTAATAAAAAAATAGAGAGTTTTATATATAGACATAGTTGTGTGTATTATGGGCAGAAACAGCAGTGTGAAATTGTATATCACACGAGTCTAAATCCAAAATCACCATGGCACTTTACAAGCAGGGTTTTATTCCACTCACATTATCTTGTTATGGCTGTTTTGTCACTAATAAGAAACTCATATCAAGCATAATATCACAATAATAGCTATCTCAGCTCCAGGAAACAAGTGCTTAACATCAACAAGCAAAGGTGAATATATCCAATAAAAGATGAGCATAGCCACTACACTGAGTCACAAAATGCCCGTAACAGTCTTAACCACATTAGAGCCACCAGACCTGACTGCCACCATGTGTTTAGTTATACACGCTTTAACGTAATACACACGTGTGTGTTATGTAGTATTAACGTCATGTAACACACACACACACACACAATCA